>OY759263.1:3081570-3144070 GCA_963662155.1 Lamellibrachia columna
TGATGCAGTGTATCTATTGCAATAATTATCACCAGTCACTGGTGACCGCCATTACCATTTAGACAGCGGCCACTAGTGCTATCACTACCGTTGTTTTAGTCGCATAATCAACATAATTTTCGCTAGCGTCATCAACACCATTACCATCACCATCATCAACTTCATCAACACATATGTGTCATCGTCAGCGTCATTAAAATCATTCAATGTTTTGTTTCGTTACCGCTGCAATAAAATACCATCTTTCGTTCAGGTAACACCTGCAGATTCGGAGCTGGTATGTATAACAAACAAGTTGGCGCATCACCAATAGCGTACGGACGAAGCCGTCGGCGTTGTTGACTGTAGACATCTCACGATGTCCTACACAGCGATCTTACGCGTCCAGACGTAGACTGCAGCAATCGAAAGGCGCCTCGATTGTCTTGGTTATTCAAGTCGCGCAACCACCAAACACACCTGGAGGAAGAGAAATACCGCCAACACTCATAGGTGTCTACACAGACCGTGCAAACGCTTCACGCCGGTCAACATGTTCTGCACATTTGCTACGCTTCATCATAGTATGGCAACTCCATGATGTCATAGCGTTTCTGTGCAGTTCGTTGTTGCAGCATTTTATAGTATTTGATAACGACAATAATATATTTACCGACATATTTATAGACAGTTATATAAAATCGATGATGTCTGGAGGGACAAGGAAGAGCATAAAATATAATTGTTTATTTTAATAAAATATGTACCATGAAAAACACGACTGTGTTATTTGAGACACATGTTTAGAGATGCAGCGATGCTACCTACACACTACACACTACACACTACATCCTACACAGTTCAGTATTCTACAGATGAGTTATTTCTTATCCGTTCTGCCTACTGTATGACGTCATTACTGAAATGGCGACCGACGGTGTATGGCGATTGTGCTTTGCTTGCAGTGATAAACGTTCTGATCTATTACTTCATTCAAGATAAGCGAGAGCAGTACCCATCCATGTATGTGTACAACTTCTGATCTATTACTTCATTCAAGATAAGCGAGAGCAGTACCCATCCATGTATGTGTACAACTTCTGATCTATTACTTCATTCAAGATAAGCGAGAGCAGTACCCATCCATGTATGTGTACAACTTCTGATCTATTACTTCATTCAAGATAAGCGAGAGCAGTACCCATCCATGTATGTGTACAACTTCTGATCTATTACTTCATTCAAGATAAGCGAGAGCAGTACCCATCCATGTATGTATACAACTTCTGATCTATTACTTCATTCAATATAAGCGAGAGCAGTACCCATCCATGTATGTATACAACTTCTGATCTATTACTTCATTCAAGATAAGCGAGAGCAGTACCCATCCATGTATGTATACAACTTCTGATCTATTACTTCATTCAAGATAAGCGAGAGCAGTACCCATCCATGTTTGTATACAACTTCTGATCTATTACTTCATTCAAGATAAGCGAGAGCAGTACCCATCCATGTATGTGTACAACTTCTGATCTATTACTTCATTCAAGATAAGCGAGAGCAGTACCCATCCATGTATGTGTACAACTTCTGATCTATTACTTCATTCAAGATAAGCGAGAGCAGTACCAATCCATGTATGTATACAACTTCTGATCTATTACTTCATTCAAGATAAGCGAGAGCAGTACCCATCCATGTATGTATACAACTTCTGATCTATTACTTCATTCAAGATAAGCGAGAGCAGTACCCATCCATGTATGTGTACAACTTCTGATCTATTACTTCATTCAAGATAAGCGAGAGCAGTACCCATCCATGTATGTGTACAACTTCTGATCTATTACTTCATTCAAGATAAGCGAGAGCAGTACCCATCCATGTATGTATACAACTTCTGATCTATTACTTCATTCAAGATAAGCGAGAGCAGTACCCATCCATGTATGTGTACAACTTCTGATCTATTACTTCATTCAAGATAAGCGAGAGCAGTACCCATCCATGTATGTATACAACTTCTGATCTATTACTTCATTCAAGATAAGCGAGAGCAGTACCCATCCATGTATGTATACAACTTCTGATCTATTACTTCATTCAAGATAAGCGAGAGCAGTACCCATCCATGGAGGTATACAACTTCTGATCTATTACTTCATTCAATATAAGCGAGAGCAGTACCCATCCATGTATGTGTACAACTTCTGATCTATTACTTCATAAAAGATAAGCGAGAGCAGTACCCATCCATGTATGTATACAACTTCTGATCTATTACTTCATTCAAGATAAGCGAGAGCAGTACCCATCCATGTATGTGTACAACTTCTGATCTATTACTTCATTCAAGATAAGCGAGAGCAGTACCCATCCATGTATGTGTACAACTTCTGATCTATTACTTCATACAAGATAAGCGAGAGCAGTACCCATCCATGTATGTGTACAACTTTTGATCTATTACTTCATACAAGATAAGCGAGAGCAGTACCCATCCATGTATGTATACAACTTCTGATATATTACTTCATTCAAGATAAGCGAGAGCAGTACCCATCCATGTATGTGTACAACTTCTGATCTATTACTTCATTCAAGATAAGCGAGAGCAGTACCCATCCATGTATGTGTACAACTTCTGATCTATTACTTCATACAAGATAAGCGAGAGCAGTACCCATCCATGTATGTGTACAACTTTTGATCTATTACTTCATACAAGATAAGCGAGAGCAGTACCCATCCATGTATGTATACAACTTCTGATCTATTACTTCATTCAAGATAAGCGAGAGCAGTACCCATCCATGTATGTGTACAACTTTTGATCTATTACTTCATACAAGATAAGCGAGAGCAGTACCCATCCATGTATGTATACAACTTCTGATATATTACTTCATTCAAGATAAGCGAGAGCAGTACCCATCCATGTATGTGTACAACTTCTGATCTATTACTTCATACAAGATAAGCGAGAGCAGTACCCATCAATGTATGTGTACAACTTTTGATCTATTACTTCATACAAGATAAGCGAGAGCAGTACCCATCCATGTATGTATACAACTTCTGATCTATTACTTCATACAAGATAAGCGAGAGCAGTACCCATCCATGTATGTGTACAACTTCTGATCAGAACCTTTTAACGTTGTTAGCCATATCAGCGTGTTAAATGATTATACAGAAATAATCCATAACAAGTAATGAATCTATTGACGTGCCGAATATATCTGATTGCAGTTACTCCCAAGGCAGTAACTTCCAGCTCTGTTAATCCGCTCACAAAACTGCTAACTGTATTAACTAAGCGTTTTTCACAATATTTATAGAACTGGTATTTTGGGAACACCAATACCAACAACCATATGCTCATTAAAGCCACAATGCACTACCTCAAATATCAAATGTGTTGATCTTCCTACGTACATAATATATCCTGTCGAATAGAATTACCATATCAGCTAAATGGCAAATTCAGTGGTATTACATTAGTCTGAAACGCAGCAGGAAGCATATTAACGCAGCAGGAAGCATATTGGTGGTCCGGGTGCTGAAGCCAGTGATGTAGTTGTGTAGATCGTCCGGTTAGTTGGTGCTGATATGTTCGCTGCAGTTGGCTACATTTCCTTCTCCTGTGGAGCTACTTGTCACGTGACATTGTGTGAATCGAGGATTTTGTAACAATGTGACGTGAAATGCACACAAAAAAAAACGGGACCCATACAACTCCACTTTATCTCGCTCCACTTGCCTTCCTCCATTTATCTTCTTCCACTTTACCCCCTCCACTTTGTCGCCCTCCACTTGTCTCCCTCCACTTTGTTTCACTCCACGTTGTCTCCCTCCACTTTGTTTCCGCCACTTGTCTTCCTCCACTTTGTCTTCATCCACTTTGTCTCCCTCCACTTTGTCTACTTCCACTTGTCTCCCTCCACTTTGTTTCCCTCCACTTGTCTTCCTCCACTTTGTCTCCCTAAACTTTGTCTACCTCTACTTGTCTCCCTCAATTTGCCTTCCTTCACTTTTTGTCTCCCTCCACTTGTCTTCCACTTTGTCTCCCTCCACTGGTCTCCCTCCACTTTGTCTCACTCCACTTTATCTCCTTCCACTTGGTCTTCCTCAACTTGTCTCCCTCCACTTTGTCTCCCTTCACTTGTCTCCCTCCACTTTGTCTCCCTCTACTTATTTTCTCCACTTGTCTCCCTCCACTTGTCACATTGTAAAACATGTTATTTTGTCTGCGGCTACAGTTTTTCAAACATATTCTTCAGGACGTAATGCAACAATATGACAACTAACTATCATGCTTTCAGAGGTGTAGTGTGTGAGAGTTCATTCGCAACAGTTTAACATCTGACGAGATGGTGTGTGTATGTGTGTGTGTGTGTGTGTGTGTGTGTGTGTGTGTGTGTGTGTGTGTGTGTGCGTGTGCGTGTGCGTGTGCGTGTGCGTGTGCGTGTGCGTGTGCGTGTGCGTGTGCGTGTGCGTGTGCGTGTGCGTGTGCGTGTGCGTGTGCGTGTGCGTGTGCGTGTGCGTGTGCGTGTGCGTGTGCGTGTGCGTGTGCGTGTGCGTGTGCGTGTGCGTGTGCGTGTGCGTGTGCGTGTGCGTGTGCGTGTGCGTGTGCGTGTGCGTGTGCGTGTGCGTGTGCGTGTGCGTGTGCGTGTGCGTGTGCGTGTGCGTGTGCGTGTGCGTGTGCGTGTGCGTGTGCGTGTGCGTGTGCGTGTGCGTGTGCGTGTGCGTGTGCGTGTGCGTGTGCGTGTGCGTGTGCGTGTGCGTGTGCGTGTGCGTGTGCGTGTGCGTGTGCGTGTGCGTGCGCGTGCGTGTGTGTTCCACAAAGCCACCCAGCTCACACAGCATCAATCACAGTTGTACTTTCTGAACTGTTATAACTTCTCTTATTTTCCCCGGACAATAAAATATTGGAACTCACGATCAGACACACCCTGCATCGCAGAACCCCAACAATTTAAACAAGTTCTAACCCAGTTCCAAGCAAACACAAATAAGCAGCAATCACTCCATGCACACATAACCCTGACCGTTTGACTCCTTAGGAGTGTTGGCCAATATGCTAGACAAAACATCGTCTTCACATTTTCTGTGACGTCATACTGGTAACGTCGGAGTAAAACGTCATTGTTTTCGATGTTTGCGAACGTCTCCATTTTGTTTGGTGTCACGTCCACTGACTTGCTTCAACCTTTTACTATGTGAATATATTGTCGTGTAGCATATGCGAACATGACGTGGGAACGGACCATCTTTATAATGTGCCTGTTTTATAGCCATTGCTGCACGCAAGGGGGCATTGAACGCAAGGGTAAGTTGAAGGTAGTTTGAAATCACCTTTGTGAAATTGTGACCGAAATTTTTTTTTTATAATAATAATTAATAATAATTAACTTCTATGGCGCCTATATCCCCAGGAACCTGAGCTCAGAGGTGCAACAAAACAGAATCATTAAGCATAATCATGAACAAGTCATTATCATAACGAGGGACAACCGAAGATTTATGGTGGAAGTGCGATTTGGAATAAATATGTCTTGAGTTTTTTTCGGAAGGTAGCTATAGTTTCAGATGTTGCGATGGGGAGTTCATTCAATACCCTAGGCGCAGCGACAGAGAAAGCAAGTTTGTCCAAGTTAAGTTTTGTTTTTGGCGCAATAAGTTGTTGTGAAATTGATTATCTGAGCTGCCTATGGATATTTGAAAGATGCAGGAGACTAGCCATGCAGGGTGGTTGTTGTGTAGATAGAGCACGATATGTAAGAGTGGACAGTTTAAGATTAATTTGATAAGAAACAGGACGCCAGTGTAACTGTTTAAGTAGTGGTAGTGATGGTGAAAACCGAGGCGCGCTGAGTACCACACGTGCCAGACAATGTTGTACTCGTTGGAGTTTAGCCAAGTTTCTTTTAACAATGTTATTTAGTAGTAGATCATGTATATGATAGAAACAGGATTGACATACTTGAGAAATATGCTGGCGAAAGTTGAAGTCACTATCAAAGACAACACCTAGGTTACGAACAGTATCTGAAGGGAATGTATCACTGCCAAGCAGTTTAACTGGAAAATGGCTTCCGCAAATTTTGTACTGTAGAAAAAAAGTTCCAATATGGGCTCAAGAATCTGCTGTGTGTCCGAGAAACAATCCCGGGTCCTCCCATAAGGCAACGGTGTCGTGAAGCAGACCCCGGAATAATTTAAAGGAATAGTCCGTTACTTATAGAGAGTTAATTGGATTCTAACTATATTAATAGCGACACCGACATTTACGAACAGTACGGAAGCCAATTTCATTTTACTCAAAGTTCTTCTTCGAAGTAATCTGCGTATAATGAAGATTATAATACTCGTTGGGGGTATATTCTACAGTGTTGAAAATGTGCAGTGGGCGAGATCCTTGTTCAGTTACCGGGCGTGACGTCGTCATTACTGTGCACCCAAGCGACGCACAGAGTAGCGTCTGCCTGTGTAATGTAAGCAGCTCAGCCGACCAGGGGATGTTTTCCGTTACGCTGGTGTCGTACAGGTGTGTCATGCATATCTGCTAATACTAACAACATATCTGCTAATACTAACAACATATCTGCTAACACTAACAACATATCTGCTAATACTAATAACATATCTGCTAATACTAACAACATATCTACTAACACTAACAACATATCTGCTAATACTAACAACTTATCTGCTAATTCTAACAATATATCTGCTAACACTAACAACTTATCTGCTAATTCTAACAACATATCTGCTAATACTAACAACTTATCTGCTAATTCTAACAACATATCTTCTAATACTAACAACATATCTGCTAATATTAACAACATATCTGCTAATACTAACAACATATATGCTCACTGCGCAAAAATTTACCTTGCATAAGAGCAAACTATGACTTAAGATTTGTTCGATTAAAATTCGGGCTATATGATTGGGACAGTAGGCATTGTTAAGATATGCAGCCAATCCGAAAGAACATCTAAGAAATATTGTTCGGCGATATAAAGGTGTCGCTGGTTGTGACCATAATCGGAGGAGCACGCACGAAGCTCACATACACGCACATGCCCTCATGCACACACGCACACACACACGCACATGCATACACAGACACTCACGCACGCACGCACGCACGCACGCACGCACGCACAATTATGTGACGCGTCTATTAATATTAACTAATTATACCAGCTTAGAGTCACGCCGCTGTATCGATGGTAAGGCGCATCGGAAAGCCTAAAACAGATATGTACATTCGAACGTGCAATATTGGTTGAATAAACGATACCTGTTTACACACACGATGACTTTAGCTTCCGCCGGCGAAAGGCATGCGAAGGTGAGATCAGGTTCACCTTCCCAAGATCCGATAAGCAGACGCAGCGATTCTGTGCAGGCGCCAAGAGAAGCGTCAGTGTTGATGCCCAGATCGTGTTGTTCTACAGCAAGTCTGTCGTCATAACAATGACGCAGACGGAGCCGTACCACACGGCCCTCGATGTCGTAGTGTCCGGTAAGTGGAGCAGTTTTAACGAGCGGGCGGGTGGGCGGGCTGATAGACCTGCATACATGCGTACATGCATGCATACGGAAAAACCCTATGATGTGTAGCGCTTGGTAGCAGCTCCTTCAAGAGGCTCCGTTGATTGAATCAATTGTCGACGTGTTTTAAGGAGAATCATTTTTAACATTTTATTAGCATTGTGTGTAAAGGTGTAGTGATCACTTACTGCAAAACTGTTTTATCTGAGCAACATTGCTTTTACTGGATTTCGATGATTTCTGTGTGAATCTACATCTGAACCTGAATTACGAACTATTCCAACTTGGACATTTTCACGTACATCTTAACCTGTTCTGGTCAGTCACTGTATCGATCTGTGTGCAGTCAAGTATGACTCATTGGACTTATTGGCACAACAATGACACAACTTGTATGCGACAATAAACAAGACAGCAGTTGATGTGTTGGAGTACGAAAGTCAACAGATCGGCCAGCCTTGTGAAGGTCAACTGTGAGAACCTCGCTCCATTACGGATCTGCAAACGCACAACCACAAGACACCTACATCGAGATGACCGTAAGATCGCAAAATGCATCAAAATAATTCTTCATCCCCAAGATTGACGACCATCCAACAAACCGGACAGAACATTCATATAATATACCACTTGATAAGACTGACCCTCATCGTGCACTCAGCGTTGATGAGTGTGCGCAGTTACTGATTAACGCGAGTCATTGCGTAACAACGCGTTCTCATCCGCGACCACACCAACGAGCGTTCACTACACGTCGTCGCAATAACGGAAACGTGGTTAGGTGTGGATGATACAATGGCCGTATCTGAATTATGTGGAGAGAACTTTACATTCGTCCATCAAACACGCGGCGGCATTCGTCGCGGAGGCGGTATAGGAATTATGTTTCGTAAAACGCTGCCACTCATCTCTCGTACAACTGTTGATACACACGCCTGTGAAACGTACTGTGTTATCTCACGGAACGTCCATATCGGATGTATCACGTGATCGTTGTTTACCTCCCGCGTCCTTCCGGTCCTTCCTCGGTGATGTCGAGAAAGTGCTACTCGTTGTTGCTGTTCGCCTAAATGAGACGGTCGTGTGCGGTGATTTCAACACTCGATACGGTGATTCAACCTGCGCGATGAATCAGGCTGATATTCTGGAAGCGTCTGGCTTCGTGCAGCATGTGCAAAGCGCGACTCACAAGCGCGGCAGTGTACTTGACCTGATTATCACGTCGGGAACATCTCACGTCATCGCCATGACCGTTGAGCCGAAGACTCTCAGCTGATCTGGTCTTGATGCTCCCGAGCGTGAACCTGTAGCCCTTCTCTCTCGCTACGATGCGTGTTTGTTTACCATCATAGACATTCATGCGCCTCTTGTCTCACGGGCTATCACAGTAACACCGACGATTCCGTGGCACACTAACGAACTCGCCGAAGGAAAACGCGTGTTACGCCGGTCGGAACGCTAGTGGCGACGCTCGAGCAAGACAGTCCATCGTCAGATCTACACGGGCTTGCACAACACTTTTTGGAAGGCACTCAGGAAGGCACGGTCTCAATACTACCGGTCATAGATAATGGATGTTGGCGGCAACATGCGACGGGTATACAAGATCGCCAACACACTGCTTGGCCAAGACGGAGACAGGCCCCTATCCGAAGCGTCAAATGCTACACATTCTGCACTAGCTACGAAGTTCTAGATAACCTTCTCTGAAGAGATCGACGCGCTCCTACTCAAGACCCGTAGCGCCGACCTGACCGTGCTTACCAACTACCGCCCCATATCAAATATATCGTTTGTGGCTAAGATTACAGAACGCTTCATCGCCAAGCAGTTGCAACGTTTCCTTGACGTGAACGGCATATATGCTGACCACAAGAGTGCCCACAGACCCTGTCACAGTGCCAGGACGGCACTCTTGCGCATTCATAATGACATAGAACAGTCTGTTGACGCACGTCGCGGCATACTTATAGCGCTGTTAGACTATCTGCTGCTGTCGTCACTATAGACAACGCTGAACTGCTGCGACGACTGCACGGCTATGGCATCAGTGGCGAAGCACACGCGTGGCTGACGTCCGACCTCCAAGGCCGAACATCTGTGATGCGGGTCAAGAAAGGACTATCGCAGCGTAGCGTTGTGAAGACCGGAGTTCCGCAAGGGTCGGTCTTCGGACCTATAAATTTTAACGCCTACATTGCACCACGGGTCAAACTCTTCCAACATCACCACATACAACACCGCCTGTATACTGACGACATGCAGCTGTGTGTCGACTTCCCGCCAACTGATCATGCAGATGCGGTCATACGAATGGAGGGTTGCATCCGAGACGTAAAGACTTGGCTAGCGGACAATGGGCTCATCCTCAACGAGACGAAATCGCAAGCCATTGTCATCCGGTCATCGAGTCTGTGCGTGCCAATAGCCATTGCATGCGTGGTGGGCTAGTGGCGACATCTGCTGTCGTCAGGAATCTGGGATTCGTCATTGACGCCAACCTCTCTATGGGGTCACAGGTTGCGAACGCACATCGGAGTGCAAACTACCATCTAGCTCGAATCGCACGGATACGAGACTCCATAACATCCAGTGTGTGCAAATGCCTACTGCATGCATTTGTAACTTCACGCATTGACTACAGCAATGCCATGCTATTCGGCATATACCAGACCTTCTCTTGCAGCGGTCGGCGGCACGAATCGTCCTCCAGATCCGACGAGGTGATAGACTATCGATATCCGAGGTACTGAGGCAATTGCTGCCAGTGAAAAAAGCGCATACAGTACAAGCTGTTAATCTTTGTACACTGCTTTACGAAGGCACGCCAGTGTACCTCGCCCTGCTGCTGCACCGTCATACGCCACGTCGCTCCCTACGCTCTGCCGGCGACCTACTTCTGCACGCTTCACATGTCAACCTTGAACGGTCCGGCCGCCGGGCGTGCGCGTGCGCTGGCCCGACGCAGTGGAACGCTTGACCAGCCACACTACGGAACACCGGGAATCGCGCACAGTTCAAAAAGATATTAAAGACATTTTCATTTTTAAACAGACTTCTATGTTTTATACGACGTGGTGTTTATATTAACATTTTGTTTATTTATTTATTATCTTTTTTTCACGGTTTCTATAATTTATGCATGTATCCCAAACATTGGTAATTACAAAGTAGTAACTTTTTATATTTATATATTTATATTATCTTACTATTATCTATTGTGCTTTCTTTTTACTTTAAATTTTTCATATATAATTTTAAAATATTATTTTATGTATCTATATCCACACCCGTGAACGGGGCATTAGCCCCGTATTTGATGGTGTTTAGACAAAGTTATTACTATTATACATACATACATACATACATACATACATACATACATACATACATACATACATACATACATACATACATACATACATGCAAACACATAGAGACAGAGAAATGACACGCAGTACAAAACTAAGTATTTAAGTTTTCTACACCCCTATACATGTGTATATTTGTAAATAAATGCTAATACATTTTATAGTGTATTTACTTGACTTAGGGCCAACGTCCGACGTCGTGGCGTCTTGTGTCAGAGAGGAAAAAGGGAAGGTAACGTCCCGACACACACGAGTGACAACTGCCGATTTTTCCATTGTACGAAAACAGAACATTGAAATGCAACAAAAACGTTCCGGCAGTCGTACGTATGATATCATTCTTCTAATTAGGATTGTGCGTGCGTG
This sequence comes from Lamellibrachia columna, assembly GCA_963662155.1. Classification (NCBI taxonomy): domain Eukaryota; kingdom Metazoa; phylum Annelida; class Polychaeta; order Sabellida; family Siboglinidae; genus Lamellibrachia; species Lamellibrachia columna. The sequence goes on from OY759263.1 coordinate 3,092,865, forward strand.
CGTGCGTGCGTGCTTGCATGCGTGCATGCGTGTGCATGCGTGCGTGTCACTGACTCAGTCAGTCAGTCGCTCGCGCGCGCACACACGCACGCACGCACTCACTCTCTAACTCACTCATTCACTCACTATCAGTACACCACAATTTACCCAGTCTTTATAATCATCAGCCTTGAAATACCTATTAAAACGTAATCACATTTAGCACACGTTTCAGTATATATTGTTTTGTTGGTTTCTTCGGCAGGAGGCAGTCAGATGGCGGCGGCGGGTGTTGGCTGTCTCGTCATAAGCACACTCGTCATCGTCTTCGTTTTGTACGTGGAGCCGTCTTCTATAGCGACAGTCACTGTTTCTGTGTTGGTATTTGGAACTATGAGGTAGTGACAGTGAATGATGTCGGAAGGGGTGTAACAGTTCACCTCAGGCAGTGACGTCTATGTTGGAACATATTATATATGGCAGTGGCATAGAGTAGGAAGAACTGCTGAAGACATTTAAATATTTATTTTTACAATTTGAGGAGACCAACGTCGTATAAATAGTGGAACTTAGTGTACATCCGCAGATAATTGTTGTCGGTTCAATGATCAAGAACGTCGATGGTTTCGCATGTTTGAGTAAACAATCTGCAGTGACAGCGACACTAACACGGAGCTACAGTAAAGGGTGCAAGTAGGGGGTGCAACTAGAAGGTGCAAGTAGAGGGGGCAAGTAGGGGGTGAAATATAATGAATAATGAATAATATCGGATTGGGAGGTAAAAGGGAAATGTGTTGGGATGTCTGTAGGGTGAGTGTGGCTTGACAGAAAGACATTACAAACCACCAAGGGGCAAAGAACAACTGGGGAACTGGCGAATGTGTGCACTGACACATTACAACATAACGTGGAATGTATTTGTGTATGCAAGGTCTATGTTGTAAGTATTGTGTAAATGGCAGCAAACCAGCCGTGACTTCGATGGCTATAACTAAATGTTTAGGTGGCACGTTTATAGTGTTGTTCAGACTTAACACGATATAATGACATTTACTACTATTATCGGATTTCATGATGACGACAGGATTTCGTGCTGAAATTTGTTCAGTTGATCTAAATGAGATTCGACACGTGTTTCCAGGACGAACAGAGGAAGTACGCTTGACCAGTTACAGCATTGAGGTTAATTGAGGTATTTGTCTATTTCAGCAATCGTCGACTAAGACCACTCCGTGACAGCCGTGTTCAAGAGCCGTCCATGGTGTTCGACCACGGCACGACGTGCACAAGGACCACGCCTGACGGCTAGAAGGGTGTCCTGGGAGCACGCCTGACGCCGGCATGGAGCTAGAAGGGTGTCCTGGGAGCACGCCTGACGCCGGCATGGAGCTAGAAGGGTGTCCTGGGAGCACGCCTGACGCCAGCATGGAGCTAGAAGGGTGTCCTGGGAGCACGCCTGACGCCGGCATGGAGCTAGAAGGGTGTCCTGGGAGCACGCCTGACGCCGGCATGGAGCTAGAAGGGTGTCCTGGGAGCACGCCTGACGCCGGCATGGAGCTAGAAGGGTGTCCTGGGAGCACGCCTGACGCCGGCATGGAGGTAGAAGGGTGTCCTGGGAGCACGCCTGACGCCGGCATGGAGGTAGAAGGGTGCCCTGGGAGCACGCCTGACGCCGGCATGGAGGTAGAAGGGTGCCCTGGGAGCACGCCTGACGCCGGCATGGAGCTAGAAGGGTGTCCTGGGAGCACGCCTGACGCCGGCATGGAGCTAGAAGGGTGTCCTGGGAGCACGCCTGACGCCGGCATGGAGGTAGAAGGGTGCCCTGGGAGCACGCCTGACGCCGGCATGGAGGTAGAAGGGTGCCCTGGGAGCACGCCTGACGCCGGCATGGAGGTAGAAGGGTGCCCTGGGAGCACGCCTGACGCCGGCATGGAGGTAGAAGGGTGCCCTGGGAGCACGCCTGACGCCGGCATGGAGGTAGAAGGGTGCCCTGGGAGCACGCCTGACGCCGGCATGGAGGTAGAAGGGTGCCCTGGGAGCACGCCTGACGCCGGCATGGAGCTAAAAGATGTAACCACTGAGAGCCACCACGGTGATCATGACACAAGCGTGCAATTAATTCTGACTTCAATAAAACATCAGGAACAACTTACCAGCATCGTTAAGACAATAATTTTTTTTATATATAGAAACAAGAAATTTTAACATATCGTTCAGTTGGTGTTGCATAAATGTATTCAAACATATCTAAGCACACATTTTGACCATTTTGATGACTCATAAGTTGTAATAACACGGAAAACATCCAGGAGGAACCAGCCGCCCAAATAGCATTAAATTGTTAAAGGTTACATGAACAAAGTGAAACAAAGGTCATAGCAAAATTGTACGTGCATTAACTAAATTAACCTTGTTTAAATTAACCTTGCTTATTCATAAGCCCGAACAGAAATGTTGGCCTTCGGCAGTTTCCGCGTCCGGCTACTTGCGTGACGTAATAAGTGACACGCAAGGTGACGTATGGTTGAATATGTCCTCGATGTACAACGTATTGCTGCCTTGGATTAGTGGTAATCAGTCAATCAGTTAGTGTGTTGCGTGGCAGCTGGATCTGGGTAATGATAATGGTTCGGGGAAGAGACGTTTGATTGCCATAGAAAGCTATTTTGTACAGCTTTATTTCTCTCTCGCTCGTCGTTCTTTTTCTTGTTGTGTGCACTGAAAGATACCTGGCAGACACCCCACGGTGCTTAGTGAGCCGCAGTCGAGTCTTAAACACGGCGCACTTTGTGTGTTCCGTCCAGTCTCTTCCAGTTGTAGATGTTTTCCAAGTGGCTCCGCTTAATAAATCATTCTTCATGTCGCATGGTTCATATGGTAGATTTGACTCGAGAACACTGGCTACTCTGTACCAGATCCACGTGACTGCTTAACACGCTTTGCACGCCATCCTTTGCAGACATGTTCTGGTAACTTCAGCCATGCTGCAATTACTGCCCGAAAACCACCCGTTCACTCAATCCTATTACTGTCTGTAAGCAGGCGTTCTGTTATACAGCTGAATGGATTGCACGAAATTGTCCAGACTTCGAACGGCAGAAGTGGAAGCGCACACCATAGAAATGCAATTTTTTTTGCCAGTATATCATGATCAACCGTTTAAAAAACTTTCTTTAGGTCAACAAATACTCCAATAGCATACTTTTTGTTATCAAGTGCATTTGTAATTTCTTCAACCAATTCCAACAGAGCATGATAAGTTGACATATTATGTTTAAAACCATACTGGCATCATACTTATTTAAGATTTTTTTCAATCTATCATTTCTTTTGTATTTTTGAGAATTGAGGTACCAATGAGATGGGTCTGTAATTTGTAAACACACCCTCTTAAATAGTGGAACAACTTTTCATTTTGCTAGGAAATACTCCAGTTTGAAAGGATTCATTACAAATGTGACTAAATGATTTTACAATTTGGGAAATAATTGTTTTTAATTATGTTAATTTTAATGTCACTACAATCTGTTGACATTTTATTTTTTAAATGTTGAATAGTTCTAATAATGTCTTTGTCATCAACAGGACTTAGATACATACTACTTTCCAGTCCTTTTCCAAAGTTGTCATAAATAGATCCTTATCAGGTAATGAAATATGTTTTGCTAGGTTTGGGCCAACATTTGTAAAAAAATGTATTAAATCCATCTGCTATCTCTTTCTTGTCTGAAATTGGTTTGTTATTCATCATAAAAAAAATCTGGATATGTTGGTGTGCTTAATTGTTTGTTGATTACACAGTTTAATATTTAATAATTCCAAGTGCCCTTAACGTTATTTCTTTGTTTCTCTAACAATGTGCTGCAGTGTTATCTTTCAGTGAGTTTTAATATAGCTGTTAATTTGTGTTTATAAGTTTTGTATTTATGCTCAGCTTCAGCAGATCTAGATGTAAAAAATGCTTTATATAGTCTCTTTTCTAGGCACAAGCACGTTTTAAACCTTTGGTGAACCAAGGTTTCTTGTTAGTGCTACGGTTTCTCGAAACTGTTTTCTAAACATATTTATAAATATTTGTAAGAATTGATTATAAGCATGATTAACGTTTTTTGTGTATAGAACATTTTCCCAGCATTGTGGACTTAATTCTTTTGTAAGTGAAGTTAAGGTGTCTTCATTTATCTAATATGTTGAACTTCTTTTTTTACATTTCTATTTATATGATGCTCACATAGCGCAAACACTGGGAAATTATCACTAATTTCATTGATTGTGTCGCAGTTCATTAGTGAAAATATTGTCAAACAAACTGTACATTATATCAAGGAATTGTTTGGTACCACTATATTCCTCATGTTTGAACAAATCTACGTTTAGATCACCACACATAAATATTGTTTTAACTGATTTCGCATCACATAGAATACTTTCAATGTTTTCACAGAAGGTATCTAAACACAAAACTGGTGTTCTATACATACAGTTGACAATAACATTTTTGTAATTCTTTATGGATAATTCCATAGTAACACAATCAAAAGTATTATCTACTGCAACTGATTTGGTTTTGACCAATTTGCCTGTTAGTTCTTTATTTGTGTATATGGCAACACCAGGACCCTTTCGGTCCCCTATGGTTATGTGGTAAACATGGTAGTTGTCTATATTAAAGTTATTTATATGGTATAGTTCAGCCCATGTTTCAGATATGACAATTATATAAAATTGCAGATTAAGCTCTAGAAGATAATCTTTAATTTTATGGAAGTTTGCTTTCAGACTCCTTGCATTAAAGTGTATAAATAATAATCCATTTAGTTTACCAATTTTTTCATGAAATTGTAAGTCAGTATAATAATCACAGTTTTATAATTTATTATATAAATTGTTAACTGGGTCAATATCATTTTCAAATTGTAAAGTATCATATGCTGAATATTTGAAGGAATTTAAATGAAAGTGTGAACATTTATCAACTAGTTTGTAAATGTCATAATTTTCTTCAATTAGACAATTTTCAGATATTATATTCATCATCACTAATATCTTGGAAAGGAAAAACTTCACAACAGGAAGAACAGCGATATAAAAAAAAATTTCTACGGATTAACCTAAATTGATGTTGAGTTGATTTTTGCACAAGTTTTGTGAAAAGTAGACTCACACAATTCACATTTTACTACATAATTATTTAACAGTCGGTTACAAAGTAGACATGAGTCTAGATTTATCAAGCTATAAGCCATTTAAATGGTATATTATAATTGTTTGGTTAATACTCCAGTGCACGTTAACCACACAAAGTAATACACACAGCACTTGTCAGTGACTAGAACAATAATATTAATACTAAATATGCAGTGTCCAATGGTGCTAGATTGAAGACACAACATCAGCAAAGTAATACGGAAATTTGTACGCAGAATCGTCCGCCTCACAACTGACCTGGCCCGTACAAAACGTAAGCGCGGATTTTGGCTTCCCGTAGCCAAATGGCTACGGAACTAATAACTTAAGTTTTAAAACCGATACGCACTAACCGTTTCACATGTGTATTCCGTGACATACAACCGATACTTGGGCATCAAAAAGCAGAAGAAATGTGCTCCAAAAATTATTTATGAGTACATTTATTGGTCACATAGAACAGATTTCATAAGTAGATGTTGCCTTTGGGTCACATGGTCTAACACGCTATCCTGTGGGGTAGAATAAGGCCAGAGTGGACCAGCAGACGGCAATTCTTAGCGTGACCTTATATTGACCTACGAGATTCTCGTTTTGTAATCGCGCCCACACAACATCCGGTTATCTGTCAATCAAATGTTTGGAGTACATGCGTTCTGACAAAAAAGTAATACTTTCACACTTTTACATGGTTATTGTCAGGTAACATTCGTGATATACATCTAAGAATGCACACAGACATGAAATACGTGTTTATTGCTCTGTCTATGGCATTTTTGTAAGGTTTCACGTTTCATGAAAATGCTTACGTTTTTGACGAGCGAGTCCTTCGCCTATACAACAGCAAAAGCCAGATTGGCGATTGACTTTGCCTAGGAAGTTTGGAGTCATAGTTAAGCTGTTTAAAGTCCACAGTCACGGAAATCTTGCACGGTTCTTATGATGCGAATTCTTGCAGTGTCTTATTTAATGAAGTATTACACTCTCGTTGCAACGCATTTTGCATTGCATCTTCCTGATTCCTATCATTGCACGCGAGACGCCCGCCCGCACGCACGCACACATAATGCGTTACGTTACTTATAAAACTGCTCCAGGTTATACGTATCTTTACGGAAGTAACCTGGTCAGTAACGTGTGTTTCCTGCTCATGCAACGAATTATCAAGTGAATCAATCACGTGCGGTTATGCGAATGTCCCCTGGCCTGGCTTGTCTTTGCCACGCAACCAAACAGTGAACGTCGCATTTACTCGCTTTATAACCGGAATAATGATGTTATTTTTAATGGCAACAACTATATTTGTCCGACGTACCATAATATATTCTTCCATAGTATCTTGTAGTGTTTGGTCATTAGCATTATACTCACACTTCATAATTGGCCTTTTGAAAAGCAATATTACTTTAATATTCGTGTTAAGATATTTGATATAATGTCCATCACGTAGACTCGTCTATGTTACTCAGTTCCATAGCTACTGCTCTGTAGTAAACATCCCTTCGGTTGTTCGCCCCTCGACAGGAGACGTGGATGAGTCAACGCCTGACTCTCGGCTGCCATCGGCTGTCGCATGACTCCGGGCATGTGACTTCATTCTACAAGCGAACAACCGGTAGTGCGGCATTGTCAGCAGTGCAGCACTTACGTTAGGACATCATCCAATATTTATTTATAACACCAAATGCACACATATAATTACCTAGTGTAGTAGGCATACTGAAGGTAAAAGGAAAACAGAAAGGCCAACAACATCAACACGGAGAAGGACTGTTGATGCAAAGAGGATCTAACTGGAATTCAAATTGAAGCAGAACAGTTTGTGAAGTTTACATAAATTATTTCATAAAGGAGCTACTTATACCTGTAACCTGCGAAACGTAAGTTAATTCTTGGTTTATTGTCTGTTGGTGAAACTCCTTTCAATCTGTTGGAATCCGTAATCTAGATGCCACGGCTTTCTAGGTTATGCTTTCAAACATGGGAGATCGGCTGTTGAGGTAATTACCTTTACCTGGTTGTTGAATCTTGTGGTACTGTTGAGGTCATTACCTTTACCTGGTTATTGACTCTTGTGGTACTGCAGTCTACACGGTTCGTTCACCGTTTTACTTTTGACCTGGTTGATTCATGACACAAAGGCAAAGTTGTTGGCTAAGGAACTTTCACCAGATACCGCGTTATGCCGTCTTGTATCACGTGGGTGGCCACCTGGACCGTCCCTTATCGAACCCACCTGAAGTAAACTCCTGCGCTGATTGCAATCACCAGGGAGACGACCACGACACAGATGGTAGCGATGGCGCCTGGAAAACAACATAGTCCCGTGTCTCTAATGACCGTGCAGGCAGCGGATAAGCACACCAACAAACATAAGCACACCAACAAAGATAAGCACACCAACAAACATATGAACTGATATCTCAAGAACTGAGAACATTCAATTAATAAATGACATTTACCCACAACAGTTTGTTGTATTTTCTCGTGGCAAACGGGCTCAGGGTTCAGCCAACATGCGCCATCAGGATACAAAATGTACTTATATAGTGAACCAAGTGTAAACTTCGACAACAATCAATGCATGCCATAGACTGTACGTTACGTGATAAGTATGACAAACAAATGAAACTCGCCAGCGGTAATCTCGATCTTATGTTCTACTGTCAACGATTGCTCTCTGTATACGGTGAGGTCGAGAGGCGCCGGGCGGTACGAGTTGTCTTCAACGGGCGGTAGATCTCCTCCGGCCGAGCACGTCACGTTGGCATCGAACACAGACGCTGAAAGAACAACACGACCAGATCAGGTTTCGTGATTGCACACAATGCCAGCTAGTAGCCAGCGCCAGGAGCATGCGCACGGTCAGCGGATCGCTGGTCAGCGGATCGCTGGTCAGCGTATTGCTGGTCAGCTCATGGCTGGTCTGCGTATCTCTGGTTAGCGCATCGTTGGTCAGTGTATCGCTGTCAGCGTATCTCTGGTCAGTGTATCGCTGGTCAGCGTATTGCTGGTCAGCGTATCTCTGTTTCAGTGTATCGCTGGTCAGTGTATCTCTGGTCAGTGTATCGCTGGTCAGTGTATCGCTGGTCAGTGTATCTCTGGTCAGTGTATCTTTAGTCAGTGTATCGCTACCCACAACTGAATTAGCTACACACACACATTCTACTGTTGTGGGGCGCCGTGGCTGTGGTCAGAGTGCCGGACTGTCGACTGAAGGGACCGTGGGTCGCCGGACTGTCGATTGAAGGAGCCGTGGTTCGCCGGACTGTCGACTGAAGGGACCGTGGTTCGCCGGACTGTCGATTGAAGGGACCGTGGTTCGCCGGACTGTCGATTGAAGGGACCGTGGTTCGCCGGACTGTCGATTGAAGGGACCGTGGTTCGTCGGACTATCGATTGAAGGGACCGTGGTTCGCCGGACTGTCGACTGAAGGGACCGTGGTTCGCCGGACTGTCGATTGAAGGGACCGTGGTTCGCCGGACTGTCGATTGAAGGGACCGTAGTTCGCCGGACTGTCGATTGAAGGGACCGTGGTTCGCCGGACTCTCGAATGAAGGGGTCGTGGTTCGCCGGACTGTCGATTGAAGGGACAGTGGTTCGCCGGACTGTCGATTGAAGGGACAGTGGTTCGCCGGACTGTTGAATGAAGGGACCGTGGTTCGCCTGACTGTCGACTGAAGGGACCGTGGTTCCAGTCTACCAGCTGCCATTTCGAAATCTGGGCAATTTCGTTCACGAGCTGTTGTGACACATCTGTTACATTAATAATAATAAACACAATTGATTAGCAAATCAACGGAGTTGGATTCACGCTTGCGATGTGTAGGGGAGTATGGCACTGGTTATAGTTGCACACCTGCAGCGTTAATGACGACACAGGCGACACAAACAGTAGCTGCCAACCTTCTACGCTGATGCTGAGTCTCGTCAAGTACGGGTGTCTCTGTCGCAGCAGCAGATGGACGTCCCATGCGTGTCCCGACACAATCACCGACCCAGCAGCCTTCTGGTTCCCGGCGCAGAAACCAACGTCTCCCGAGCTGCCATGGACGTCGAACTGCACCAGTGCGAGACAAACGTCACTGCGGCCGAGTGACCTAATACTGACCAACGTGACGTTGATTCGGCCGCCTCTTCGTACGTTGGTCGACGCGATGCGACACGAACATTGAGACGACTGGCTGGTGTCCGGTTCTAGTACAATCACGACGTGACGGCCTTGCATGACGTTGTCGGGGTCAGTACTGCACAGCGATATTGCTGAAATCAGACACACACAACGCCAATGTAACATGAGTTAAAACTGCAAGTAAATATAAACATAATCATGACTTATTGTCATATTATACTGTTGTCGCTGCTACTCAGGAAAATCGTACACGACGGTGTTTAGTTACAGGAACGAGAGAACTCGACAGAGGGTGTGTTGAGGAGACATGTCCTCTCCGATACCATCGCAATAAGTGTCGTTGTTTTGTTTTTACACCAAACAGCTGCCCCCAAATTCGTGATACCCACAAATACACACTACTCATGTTAAACGGGTATGCAATGCAGCTCTATGCTGTGAAACGTTCGAACTATTACTAAGCATTTAATTTGTAAAAAAAACCAATGTCAATTGCGTATGAAAAGATGGCACATTTTTCTGCCGAAAAAGTTATATATCATGTTTATGAAATATACTCAAGTTGCCGTCTTAATTAATTAGCCAATCACGAACGAATCAGGTGGGATGACATTCACATCTGTAGTGTGTGAACGTGAAGCAAAATGTGAAGTCGGTTTAATAAAAAGAATGCGCACTTTTGTTAAAATTAATCATCGAAAGAATTGCGTTCGATCGTCAGATCGGTTAACTTGCAAACGTGAATCTAGTATCGAACCGAGATATCTGCAACACGAACTACCTCGCCACTGTTGCCTTTTTATGAATTCGGTCGGACCAAAGCTAATGTAACAGCGTGTCAGATGATTTCATCAAAATTAAAGAACACATTTGTACAAGCGAACGAGCATGTCGTAGTTGACACAAGATAGTTTCGATATTTCGCAAAAATTAATCTGAAACTCGTCTGAAAAAAACTTATGATGCAGCTTTAAATGATTGGGTTGGTGCTTACATTTGACTGTTGCTGTGATTAGAAATGACGCGAGAAATGTAGCCATGTAGTAGTAACACGGCATTATCACGGCTGCTGCAAGACAAACATGTTGTTGTACGTGTAAAGAAATATGTGATACCATAACAGTTTTCACTTTCAGTTTCTCCGCGAACTAAGTACGACAGACACATGTAGTAACTCAACTGTTTTATTTTGTGCCTATAACGTGCATCATTGTTATTATGATTGATTTATAGTTTGAATGCAGAATTTAAAATAAGCATGTGCACGTAACATGCGTGTGCACGTAACATGCGTGTGCCTGTGTTAAATACGGAAATAAATAAAGATGAGATGTTGGTTGACATATTTTAATTATAGCAGTTTACAGATGGTGTCAATGTGGGTCGGCACCATTGCAGAATACATACTCATACCGATTTCTTTAATAATTTGTTCTTCTTATCCTTCCTATATTCGTAATTTTTAAACTGTTATTTAATTCAATACAACACATTGATACAATTATTCAGCGAGTTATTTATCAAAATAGGAAACCGACGCTACCATTATAAAGCAATGTTATGGTACCTTGGTATTTTCAATATATTACGAACATGTTTCAATGTTTTGTCAAAATATCCATGTCTTATAATGAAACTCATGTTGATACGTTTGACACATGCTATGGTAGATACACACACGTTTAACAGTTGCGTGCTTCTGGTGTTAATGTCATGGACCTGATATTTGCCAATTTGTCTAAATTACATATAATTTATGAGTCGTGTAGGACTCAGTAAAAAAATAAATTGTTCCGGGATGTATCGTTCACCCTTAAGCCAGAAGTTGTAGGAAATGAAATATAATTAATATAATGATATACAGGATAAAGTTGAATGTTTCCAATGTTTTGGAGGAAACCATTTTTTAAAATAAAACAGTAGGACAGCATCATGAAGACTCTAACAGTACTTGGTTGACTGTCAGTGTATTCTGGTAACCATTCAAGGCGCCAAGTCTACACAATGTACTGCATTTAGTTATGGTCGTGGTTTCTTCATGTGTCTGTTACTTTCTTCACATAGTGAATTACTTACTTATGATAGAAAATATTCTCATACACTGTGTTATATTTTTGCCCATTACCGAGAAAACAAAGATAACATAATGTCACCACATGGTCGACTTGTGAGAGACAGAGCCTGTGAACACCATTCAGTAAAGCTCTTTGGACATTCTTCAAAGTAAATTGCAGATTTTTATCTACGCAAACGATAGGGCAAAGCGTAACATATCAATTCAATTATACAAAACATTTCACCCATTAGGCACAACCAAATGCACAAAAACCTTATATAACAAACTCGAAATGCCAACATACACGGGCTTATGTATGGTAAACAATACCTACACACAAGCACAACATATCCAAACATGTTGTTTTTAAACTTCAAACATAAAAATAAGAAAGTGATGTAGTTATTTATACAGTTGTGTCGACTGTGCAAGAGTGTGGGTTATTAGTTTTTGTTTGGTTCACAAACTATTCGTATTTCCTAATGGAGATACATCGCAGCGAATTCGTCGTGTAAAGACGGATGATCCTGAAGTGGAGCTCCAGCAACAGTAGTCCTGGTCGTTCCATGTGTTCAAGTAATGCTGTCCGTCTGTCACTACACTGCAGCGACACGTTCAGTAGATGTCAGCGTTAAGAGCCAATTCGTTGCTTAAGGTATATTTTCCTATTGACTGAACCCCCGATGGAGCTGGTCGTCTACTAGTTCTAAAATCTCCGTATGGCTGTGATAATTTTCTAATCGGCGGCTCTGGTATCTGCGAAGAAAACCAAACGTATGGTGTAAACGTAGAACTACGCTTTCACAAAGTATCAATATAACAAAAGGAACACTTGGTGTCCTGCAGTGATGTATGTTTTTGCAAAGATTATTGAATGTGTATATAAACCCTACACACATTCATATGTATTCTGCCAAAGTAACACAACAACAATGCATTTCATAATAATTGTTGCTTACTGAGGCACTGGAAGAAGTCATACTGAGAATGAAAGTGGGACAATAAAAGTATCGATGTCAATATATAAAAATACTAAGCCATTTACAGTTTTCGTGAGAGTATGTAGCTGGACTGGAAGAAATGAAATATTCCAGTAGAGTATGAATAAAGGTACGCCTTCATAAAAACAGGGACATTATTGTATGAAACATGGTCCACAACTGAAAATATGGAACAAAATATTGCTGAATGAAAAACAAACATCTAGATTAGAGGTCAAACAACAAGTATAGACATCGTTCAAACAGTTAACTGACAAGTTAACCAGATAGTAGACATTAATACACATCTGGAATCCATTACACAGAACAGACGTCACATGCAGACACTCAGTGGGGTTTGCCGGAATCAACTAAAAAAGGAGGTAAAGGTTCTTCTATAGCGTGGTGTCCAGTCCTTGGGTTGTTTAACAAGATTTCCACCCACAACTACAAGTTCCACGTGACAAGATGACAAGGAATCCATTGACTTATCCAGATAAGGACCAGCTGTGCATAGCTATTTGAATAGTGAATATGCTTACAGCAGCGTGAATATGTTTACAAGGTTGATACATATCTCAGGAGGGCGGGTTACACGTAGATGAAAAATTTTTGGACTCTCGATAAGCCAATGTCCACTTGCCATCTGGGCCTTTGCCTTGGATGGTAATTTTGTTAAATCGTGTTAAAAAACCATACAATATTTAGACAAACTTCTATGTTGGTCCCCCTCTTAGTCCCCTGGTCTCTAGTGTTGCAAAACCACATCTTATTGGTCCCCCTCTTAGTCCCCTGGTCTCTAGTGTTGCAACACCACATCCTATTGTTCCCCCTCTTAGTCCCCTGGTCTCTAGTATTGCAACACCACATCTTATTGGTCCCCCTCTTAGTCCCCTGGTCTCTAGTGTTGCAAAAACCACATCCTATTGGTCCCCGTCTTAGTCCCCTGGTCTCTAGTGTTGCAACACCACATCCTATTGGTCCCCCTCTTAGTCCCCTGGTCTCTAGTGTTGCAAAACCACATCCTATTGGTCCCCCTCTTAGTCCCCTGGTCTCTAGTGTTGCAAAACCACATCCTATTGGTCCCCCTCTTAGTCCCCTGGTCTCTAGTGTTGCAAAAACCACATCCTATTGGTCCCCCTCTTAGTCCCCTGGTCTCTAGTGTTGCAAAACCACATCCTATTGGTCCCCCTCTTAGTCCCCTGGTCTCTTGTGTTGCAAAACCACATCCTATTAAGCGGCTTTCATAACTAAGATGTCGCAGGAACCTACTTAGTTGCTTCGTTGTGTTCTTTCTAACTTATCTGTGTCCTTCTAACGATATGGCCTCTATGTTTGTAGACTCTATCTGTGTCCTTCTAACGATATGGCCTCTATGTTTGTAGACTCTATCTGTGTCCTTCTAACGATATGGCCTGTATGTTTGTAGACTCTATCTGTGTCCTTCTAACGATATGGCCTCTATGTTTGTAGACTCTATCTGTGTCCTTCTAACGATATGGCCTCTATGTTTGTAGACTCTATCTGTGTCCTTCTAACGATATAGCCTCTATGTTTGTAGACTCTATCTGTGTCCTTCTAACGATATGGCCTCTATGTTTGTAGACTCTATCTGTGTCCTTCTAACGATATGGTCTCCATGCTTGTAGACTCTCTCTGTGTCCTTCTAACGATATGGCCTCTATGTTTGTAGACTCTATCTGTGTCCTTCTAACGATATGGCCTCTATGTTTGTAGACTCTATCTGTGTCCTTCTAACGATATGGCCTCCATGCTTGTAGACTCTAACTGTGTCCTTCTAACGATATGGCCTCCATGCTTGTAGACACTCTCTGTGTCCTTCTAACGATATGGCCTCCATGTTTGTAGACTCTCTCTGTGTCCTTCTAACGATATGGCCTCTATGTTTGTAGACTCTATCTGTTTCCTTCTAACGATATGGCCTCTATGTCTGTAGACTCTATCTGTGTCCTTCTAACGATATGGCCTCCATGCTTGTAGACACTCTCTGTGTCCTTCTAACGATATGGCCTCCATGTTTGTAGACTCTCTCTGTGTCCTTCTAACGATATGGCCTCTATGTTTGTAGACTCTATCTGTGTCCTTCTAACGATATGGCCTCTATGTTTGTAGACTCTATCTGTGTCCTTCTAACGATATGGCCTCTATGTTTGTAGACTCTATCTGTGTCCTTCTAACGATATGGCCTCCATGCTTGTAGACTCTAACTGTGTCCTTCTAACGATATGGCCTCCATGCTTGTAGACACTCTCTGTGTCCTTCTAACGATATGGCCTCCATGTTTGTAGAATCTCTCTGTGTCCTTCTAACGATATGGCCTCTATGTTTGTAGACTCTATCTGTTTCCTTCTAACGATATGGCCTCTATGTTTGTAGACTCTATCTGTGTCCTTCTAACGATATGGCCTCTATGTTTGTAGACTCTAACTGTGTCCTTCTAACGATATGGCCTCCATGCTTGTAGACACTCTCTGTGTCCTTCTAACGATATGGCCTCCATGTTTGTAGACTCTCTCTGTGTCCTTCTAACGATATGGCCTCTATGTTTGTTGACTCTCTCTGTGTCCTTCTAACGATATGGCCTCTATGTTTGTAGACTCTATCTGTGTCCTTCTAACGATATGGCCTCCATGCTTGTAGACTCTATCTGTTTCCTTCTAACGATATGGCCTGTATGTTTGTAGACTCTCTCTGTGTCCTTCTAACGATATGGCCTCTATGTTTGTAGACTCTATCTGTGTCCTTCTAACGATATGGCCTCCATGCTTGTAGACTCTATCTGTTTCCTTCTAACGATATGGCCTGTATGTTTGTAGACTCTATCTGTGTCCTTCTAACGATATGGCCTCTATGTTTGTATACTCTATCTGTGTCCTTCTAACGATATGGCCTCTATGTTTGTAGACTCTCTCTGTGTCCTTCTAACGATATGGCCTCTATGTTTGTAGACTCTCTCTGTGTCCTTCTAACGATATGGCCTCTATGTTTGCAGACTCTCTCTGTGTCCTTCTAACGATATGGCCTGTATGTTTGCAGACTCTCTCTGTGTCCTTCTAACGATATGGCCTCTATGTTTGCAGACTCTCTCTGTGTCCTTCTAACGATATGGCCTCTATGTTTGTAGACTCTCTCTGTGTCCTTCTAACGATATGGCCTCTATGTTTGTAGACTCTATCTGTGTCCTTCTAACGATATGGCCTCTATGTTTGTAGACTCTATCTGTGTCCTTCTAACGATATGGCCTCCATGCTTGTAGACTCTATCTGTTTCCTTCTAACGATATGGCCTCTGTCTGTAGACTCTATCTGTGTCCTTCTAACGATATGGCCTCTATGTTTGTAGACTCTATCTGTGTCCTTCTAACGATATGGCCTCCATGCTTGTAGACACTCTCTGTGTCCTTCTAACGATATGGCCTCTATGTTTGTAGACTCTCTCTGTGTCCTTCTAACGATATGGCCTCTATGTTTGTAGACTCTCTCTGTGTCCTTCTAACGATATGGCCTCTATGTTTGTAGACTCTCTCTGTGTCCTTCTAACGATATGGCCTCCATGCTTGTAGACTCTCTCTGTGTCCTTCTAACGATATGGCCTCCATGCTTGTAGACTGTATTCCAAATTGCTGATTCTCCTTGTATGTGATAGTTCTCCTAATTAGTCCTAGCATTTGATTACCCTTTGAAGCAGCAATCCCAAATTTCTCTGAAACTGTCATGTCGACACTACATGTTAGCACTGTGGTTCTACTTAGTATAGTATCCCCTATCCCAAGGCAGGAGGAAAAGGTGTCAGCCCAGGCACCGGGTTGAACACGACTGCCAATAGAGATTATTCAAGTATAAATGGACAAATTGTATTTAGACAGATGCATATTTGAATATCACTATTAAACATTACACTGACGTCAAGACAAATTAACGGTTTCATTACGGAATACGTACACAATAGCTAAGGTGACGCCTGCAGTGATGAGAGCAAGGGCGGCGCCAAGTGATAGTCCACCGGCCACACCTACAACCAGTGATATGACATAGACATATTATTTATTTTTTTATTATTTTATATCATTTCATTATACTAAGTGGCTCATTGTGTCATTCGTAATTCTGTCAAACGGAGACCACTGGACTAGATACACCGACCCACAATAATCTAATGTATGTTCGTTTTACATTAAATGACAGTTTTGATTTGGTTATATTTGTTTGGTTAAACATTATCATAGAATATATCAGTAGTACCAATGAGGCAATTCCACACATAGTTGCACAATTATTGTAAGTCTCAAAGTATGTCTTAGCATTTCAGATGCCCAGATACGGTAACAGGTTACATGTATCAAGTGCTCAGACACAGTAACAGGATACGTGTATCAGGTACTCAGGCACAGTAACATTATACATGTATCAGATGCTCAGATGCAGTGACAGGATACATGTATCAGGTGCTCAGATACAGTAACATGATACGTGTATCAGGTGCTCAGATACAGTAACATATGTGTATCAGGTGCTCAGATACAGTGACAGGATACATGTATCAGGTGCTCAGATACAGTAACATGATACATGTATCAGGTGCTCAGATACAGTAACATGATATGTGTATCAGGTGCTCAGATACAGTGACAGGATACATGTATCATGTGCTCAGACACAGTAACAGGTTACACGTATCATGTGCTCAGACACATTGACACAATACGTTTATCAGATGCTCAGATACAGTAACAGGATACGTGTATCATGTGTTGAGATACAATAACATGATACGTGTATCAGATGCTCAGACACAGTAACAAGATACATATATCAGGTGTTGAGATACAGTAGCATGATACGTGTATCAGATGCTCAGACACAGTAACAAGATACATATATCAGGTGTTGAGATACAGTAGCATGATACGTGTATCAGATGCTCAGATACAGTAACAGGTTACCTGTATCATGTCCTCAGACACAGTAACATGATACGTGTATCAGGTGTTGAGATACAGTAACAGGATACATGTATCAGGTGTTGAGATACAGTAACAGGATACATGTATCAGGTGTTGAGATACAGTAACAGGATACGTGTATCAGGTGTTGAGATACAGTAACAGGATACGTGTATCAGGTGTTGAGATACAGTAACAGGATACATGTATCAGGTGTTGAGATACAGTAACAGGATACATGTATCAGGTGTTGAGATACAGTAACAAGAACAAGATGTTTATTTGACCCCAGATTAAATCATACACTGTGCAGTTTACAAATATATTGCTATATTTTATATACAAATATTGTATATATATACTTCAACTATAATTAACCTAAACACATAATAAAAAAGGGGTCAGTGATGCCTACTAAATCAAATAAGTCCGTGTCATAGGAGCCACACATTATATCAAATTATATTTGGCCTCTCTTCATATATATAACAATTCTTTATTTTTTCTTTACTTTTTAATTATAGTGTCTATCTCTTTGTAAGTGTAACTGTATCTAGAGTATATGTAGTGGTGTGGTGCTTATTTGTAGTACATAGATAGATAATTGAATGTAGATTCGTAGATACTTGTATATGTATGAAAGACCTATGTATCTATCCTTATATGTGTATTTTATTAGTTTTGCTGACATATATTATAACAATTTGATATAGTACATATTTTTGTAACAGATAATTTTTGAAATAGTACGCAAAACTATGTAAACTGTGAGTTAATATTGTTTCTATAACTAAATCTGGAGTATCATTTATAACGGGTGGCAAGTTGTGTTTAAGAACTTTTTTGCAAATTCATGTATTGTCCTAGATGTAGGTATATTTGAACGTTGCGAGTATTATGACTGTGTATATTGTAATTTGGGATAATTTTCCAGTTTAATAAATAAACTGGCAAGTTACTGTGAATATATTTATAGTAAAATTTAAGTTCTTGTAACTTTAGCTGATCTTCTATTTTCAGCATTTCAAGTTTTAAAAAATGGTTTTGTATATGAATTATACCTGTTAAGGTTATTATTTGAACTGCCCTTTTTTTAATTGTCATTATTCTACTGCCTTTGTATCACCATGCCATAATGCATTAGTTAATATGTGATAATATTAGAGAATTGTATAACATTTTCTTTATTTCTAGAGGTAGTACGTTTTAATCTATTTAATATACATTTATCTGAAATTTGTTCTAGGTGTTTTAACCAGTTTAGATTTGTGTACAGAGTTCATCCACTTGTTCAAAATTGATGTTATATATTTTAAGAGAAAGAGTTAGCATATCTTTTTTGGTACATGAACAATCATATATTTAGATTTGTCTTTATTTAATGAAAATTTATTAATATTGAGCCATTCAATAATTTTACAGAGTTCATCATTTATTTAAGATTATGTACTTTTATTTCTATATTGTGTACCATCAATAAAATGTGTTTATGTACTAAAGAGTCTTGTATCATCAGCATAAATAATGAAGCTAAACATATTACTGACTTGCGGGAAATCATTTATGTAAATAGTAAACAATAAAGGTCTTAGAATTGAACCTTGTTGAACTCCGATTTTTATTGGTAGGATTTCTGATTGCATTTCTTCAATTTCAAAATACTGTTTTTGGTTGCTTAAATAATTTTCAAAAACAAGTAGAGTTGAACCATACCTTAATTTATTTTGTACTTTACAAGACTAATTACAGTTCTTACTAATGTGCTATTCTGTGTAAAGGCATGTTAGTGAGTAGAGGTAAACATAGATTTCTATAAAAAACATAACAAGAAAAGAAGAAAAAAGCCAACTAGGTTTTGGGTCAATGACATAAAGAGAGGTTTGTGGGAGAGATATAATTAAATTAAACATGTGTTTGGACAACTTAGGTTTAAGTTAGTCAAATGTATCTCATTTTATAGTATCATTCTAACGCTATTTTTATCATTTAGATGTATCAAATGTAAAAAAAATAGTAGTAATAAAAAGATGTATATCTACACACTATTTTTGCATAGTCAATAGATCAACTGACTTGACTTTTACAAAATATCATAATTGATATAATCAGATTATGGCTCAGCGTGGGGAAATGTTAATCCATAAAGTAATAGATCATAAAGTTACGTTGCATTAATGTTACAAGCAAAATAATGTTTTGCTTATCTAATGTAACAAATAAACAATCAATAAATTACGTATATCTACACATAATTATAGACTGACATACCAAAATCAGAACTGATATAGTTAGCATTAGGGTCAGCATGCAGATGTTAATCTGTACATTTACGCTGCTCAAGATTCTTTTACATCACACATATCAAGTGTAAACACACAGTAATAATAATAATAATAAATTACATATATATATCTGCAAACAAATATTACATACTATCAATGTTTCCATTTATTAAACATACATACCAAAACTAAAAGTGCTATAATGAACAAAAGGTTAAGTGTACTGATAAACAAAGTCACCGCCGCTCATGGGATACGAGTATCAGGTGCTGTCTAAAATTAAAATGCTCTGCCTCACCGAGATTATATTGTGGTTTGGGCTTCTGTCGGTCTCCGATTATTTCTGACACGGAGCTCGCTTCGACCAACTGGTTGAGGGGCTCTGGTTCGACTTTGTTGTCGCACGTCACTCGCACAGGAAACTTAGTCGCTGTCGATGATATTGTCAGTTAAACCTTCGACAGTTTCACGTGAATATTGTGAAGAAACGCTAAAATAGCGTCGAAGAAGATGTTTTTGTTCGGACTACCAGTGAGGTGTTATGTGTAGGTGTTGATAAGCATATTTTGATGACAATGTTATGGATGAGTTGCAACGGATCAATTTCATTCAAAGACAGAAGAACGGTGTTGTGCAGTATTGGCAACGGAAACAGGAAGCAACGTTCTCCAGTCACTCACCTTTGACAATAATGTGCACCCGAGTTGAGTAGGGTTTCTTCTGGGTCAGAAAGATGTTCATGTGGTATCTGTGTCCGGTCAATATCGCCGACCCGACTGCCTGCTCGTTGCCAGTACAGTAGAATGTATCGCCTGAAACGGAATGCTACATGTTCAGCGAATATAATTGTTCCATGAAAAATGTACTTGTAAAACAAAATTAACTGTTCATAAACAACCGCATAGGTAAATTAATATCCAGAGCATCGAGCGTCTCGGGTCAACAACGTAGGCAATACCGAACCGACACACTGAGTAAGGCTATGGGAAATGTAACATTTGTGGCTACTATGAAATACAAATCCAGCTACCAAGAGGTCATTTATATAGTATTCAATTAACTTATATTAACGTCATATTCTTGGGTAAGTATAATAGCCTTGCAAAACAGATTTAGTACCTCTTATTGCCTACACCTCTGCAGCCAAGTTGTTGGCTTTAGGGGTGATGAATCCTAAGCGCACCACTGACTGGATAAATAACAAGACAAAATTTTACGCAACAGGATGCAGCGAATTTGCATTGTAACAATACCAGACTTTCATTTCGGCTTACGGCTATTTCATCCATATTGGACTAGATGCAAATGAGGTAAGACCTACATATTTATGTGTGCGTGCGTGCGTGCGTGCGTGCGTGTGTAATTCTATAAGCGACGCAGTTGTAATAAAACTACGGAACACTGAAGCCATATGTATGCAGGTCCCTGACGATGAATGGGAGACCTTTAGTGGTGAACCGGTTCTGAAGACTGCTGTGACGAGAGAATTCAAACCGCAGCATTCCGTGGCAGTATGGGCCGTGGTCAAGTGACTTCAGGATGACCAGCGTGACGTTGATCTGTCCGCCGTCTTTAGCCGCTGGCGTTAGTTTGCAAGAGCACGACGGTGTCTGCGCACTCTCGGACAGGATGTCGATATCCAGTCCTCGCACGGTGAGGCCGCCTTCACTACACATTTGTATAGCTACAACTACAACACCCTTGCGTTAACGCACAACTCGTTGTATTCCGAAATGATAAATAACGTTTCAGGTTTCGCTAGTATCGAGGAGAGCTGAACAATTGAAGAAAAACGCAGTGAATTAAAACATAATGTTATGTTAAACAATGTTGTAAAACCCGCCGATGTTATACCCACTAAAATAAAAGGCGCTCCATCGGCACACAGGAAATAGGTAGGAACTAATGTCTACCAGTTAAAAGATATACAAGTGATTTATAATAATCAACCGTGTATCTATCCTATATACGGCAACACTTTTATGAATACGGTTGAGCTTAGTACCAGTATTAAGAACAATGATACATATTATATGATTTCGCCTGCTTGTGCTGACTCGCTGGAGGTAAGGTATCTACACAAATAGTTTGCTGATGTGGACTTTGGCTTCAAAGGCGGCTGTGTTTGCTACTTCGCTACGACTACCCATAGTTTGTCATATTGACAGCAATCTATGTTGACAACTCCACCTGAAGTGTGTGTGTGTGTGTGTGTGTGTGTGTGTGTGTGTGTGTGTGTGTGTGTGTGTGTGTGTGTGTGTGTGTGTGTGTGTGTGTGTGTGTGTGTGTGTGTGTGTGTGTGTGTGTGTGTGTGTGTGTGTGTGTGTGTGTGTGTGTGTGTGTGTGTGTGTAATATATATATATATATATATATATATATATTATTATTATATATTATTATATACCTGTAATTTCTGTGCACATGCCGCGGGCTGCCATCAATATCAAAGTCAGACAGAACACTGCCATCTTCTGCTTCAAGGGCATGACATAACAATGACCATCGGCATGAGCACGTAATGTTAATGGCGTCCAAGTTGTTGTCCCGATGTCGTTGCTACTGGTAGATACTCGGAAGGGCCTTACGGAGATACTCGACAAAGCCCGAACACAGATCGATCCCTCTAGTAAAGCTAATGCCCAACGCCCAGGTGTCTGTCTTCATCTAAATGGGTAACGTGTACTATCATAATGTGCCTGTAGTCGTGTGATTTTTTTTATCGCGTGACCATATTTCAGGTTCGCGCGTGCGTACGTGTGTATAGCATAACTATGGGTTCGAATCCGGTAGGATGACATTTCATTTTAGTGTGCATTTTCATATAACGCTGTTTTAATTTTACCAGTTGCTACGTAATTCAATTATATTTCTATATACACATATAAGGCACTAAGCTACAACCTCGTTAGGCAAGATGGTTACTACACGTTGTGCCTGCCTACTACTATTATTTATTATGATCACACCTATAGAGATTGTCATTTTCATTTATGGCATTTCAAATTGCGTAGTTTATTGCATGAATGTACGGAGCAGGAGAAACGACAATCCGCCAAATGGTAAACAGCGAGTTTTAGTCGCAACTGATTCAAATACAAAGATTTCCATTCCGAGTGTGTCAGTAATCTGTTAAACAATGTACCACAACGGATGCTACGTTTCCAAAGGTTGACAGCAACCCGATGACCAGAAGATCATTGTTGTTATATTAGCACCCACGTTGGATTTTGCTTTGAATCAAGGGTTAACTTTACACCGTTGTGGCTTTTATGAGTTTCACCACTGCTCTCGTCGACTAAAGTAAAAGCTACATAATGGATTCAAATGAATATTGATTTTCGCCAGATTTTGCCTCATTTGGATATCACGTTAAATATGATATATGATTTTATATCGGACTAATGACTTATCTAATGTGAGATCCAGTGAGATCACAAAATGAGGCAACATCTGGCATGAGGCGAAAATAATGCAGGTGACCATGGCATAGCCATGGCATAGGCATAGGCGTCAAATCCAACGCACTGAAATCTCGTTAGAGACGTCACAGCATAAGTTTGCAACAAAGGCGATAGAAAGTCTTGTCTGAACAAAATATATTTATATATATTATAACATGGAACACTTTTATGATAAACCTATATAAAAAAAACGGCGTTGTATGCTTATCATAGATTTTTTTTGAGCGTCTGCTGGCGCATTTCGTTCTTGCCCACGTGATAATAACTGTCCTTTATGGAATATGTATGACAAGCCAGTCTTGTCATAAAAGTAGGAATAATTAAAACGCGTTAAATATACGTGTAAAATTAACTACATTAACCTTATATGTTCACTACAAGTATTTGTGTACGTGTTTTATAAAGCATATGGAAGAATTATGATAAGCCTGACTTTTCTTAAAAGTTGAAATAATCGTAACAATGTGGTAACATAAAAAGACTATCAATATATGCACTACAAAATATAGTGTGTCTAAAAAGCATTTGTGCATTTTTTTTTTAAATCCCAGAGGGAAAAGATTAATTTCCAGTTACAGAAAAAACTATGGCCCTGATAAAATGAAATAGTTTTCCATATAAATTAAATATTTATAATGGAAAATCACAATGTAGAAATTACATTAACATAAATATTCCTTTATGCATGAGTAAACAAATGTTTCAATTTTCAAACAAATCCTCAAAGAAAAACTTGGAAATCATATTACCAGCCCCTAGATACATTTCAACCTTGCTTTTGGTTGCACTTTTTTCAATAAGTAATAAAAATAATTCCTCATATAACAATAAATGACAATTGTGGGCACTGCATATGACGCACACACGCAAGCACGCACGTTTTGTTTGTGGTTTGTTATTAAACAATAATGTTTTCTTTTAAACAAATGAAATGTCTTTGTAGTCATTCAACCGCTTTAATTTGCACAAAAATACTAATTAAAAGTTAGCCTCAACAGCTAAAATATACGCAACTAGTCGCAATAATCATCCAAAAAAGTTAATATATAGACAACAAACGGCCGGGTGACGTGTATGCATTTATTTCGTTTATTGTCAGTACGGCTTGCCATGACTATAGGTTAACTTTAAAAGGTTTCCTCGTCTCGCGCGACATGATTCGGACGTTCAACATTCGTTTTTCACTCACAACTTTTCTAACAATTTGTTTGCATTGAATTGATGAAATGACTGTTAGTGAATTGGTACTTCGACCTCTTGCAAAAAATTTTCTTTAGATTGTTGTGAAAACGGCATATTATATTAAGTAGCTTGAATTTGACGCCGACCAGCATATAATATATATGAGGATAATGATTTTCAGTGACGACATTGGGGCGTGCGTGTGTAGTCAGCATGCCTTCACCAAAGGCTACATTTTGAACATTATTGCATATATTCTATAGTCGCACAAATTTGCTAAGCCAATGTGTATGACTTATTTACCCATATTTTCGTGTACTTTTTACCAAGTCATGTTGCACGATGCTCGAACGGCGTTCAGCAGCGCATGTGTGTTTCAAACTGAACATTAAGCTTACGCTGCATGTTTACGCATAGGATATATAAATCAGTGGCGTAGCTAGGCATACATTCACATGGAAGCATGCATCTAAGATGGTGTCCATTTATAAAGCAACCTATAATCATTTGCAATCTTGTGCATTTTGAAGTCAAAATAAAAGACCACAAAGAATGCCCCTCTGGCAATATACAAAACTATGACACACCTACTAGAGAGATTGACAACATCAAGAACTGGACAGGTGGTAGACTCGAAGTGGCTAGAGAGAATGCAAGGAGACGCCAACATCCTAACTGAGACTGGGGCTACACAACAACAAGAAGTCGACGACGGCAAACAAACTTACATCCAAGAAAAATAGCAAACATACATTACAGTATACAATGACAGACCAGAACTACTGCAAGAAAACACAGCGTAAAGCAGAGACCGTACAAATTCACGTGAAAAAAAACCGGTTAAATCGAAATACTTTCTGTCTAAAAAAAATATTGTCAAGATTAACCCGACCCGTGATGTTCCATTCCATACTGAGTATAGTCAGGTGCACCAGTCTGTTCTGGCTCACTGTAGATCGGTGTTCATCCTTGATCAGTTTCAAGTTGAAAAAGACCTCTCACCTCTACAATTACTAATCATCAAAGTCAGATATATGCCTCCACATTGGAGAAACCATCCCCGAGATGTAGAGTTAGAGGGTTTAATGTTCGCCCTACATCACTTTGGAGCCGCTGTCACATTGACGACTACAACATAAGTCAAACAGAGGCAGGAGTCCGATTCAAGGAAAGCGAAGAGATACTCTAAGTGGCTAATCGGATTATGATTGATTTTGTGGGGCCCCTTTTGTGTGTGGGGCGGGGGTGGGGGGGAGGGCAGGATATTCCCCTTGTACCATGGTTAATCTGTCACTAGGCGGACTGCTAAACGCGTGTTCTTTTTGACGACTGAACTGGTGGATGATGCGTTCTGCATCCAACTGCTTGACCTTGTGGACATGCGACACACTCAGTTGTCACCGCTCAGTTGTACCGGAGAAAGTTCTTGAGGCGTCGCATGGCACTGAATGACCTTTCAGCTGTGGCAGTCGAGACAAGTTAGGACACAGGTTATGGCACTTGTCTAGAATCCAGGTCCACCTCAATTTCGACGTTACTAACATGCAATATATATATACCGAGTCTATAAGCCTTGAAGAGACGCGTACCCGGAAGAAGAAGAAGATATGTATAGTAGCCACGCACAATACATGCATAATGCATACTGAACTATGGAACATGTAAATTATTAAATATGTTGTGTGTAAAACACGTGTAACCACGAATTCGCACATTTCACCTGCACTGAACGCCGTATTGCCTAATTTATTCGCAAGATGGCGACACTTAAAACGAGTAAATATGCGAATTCGAGCATCGAAAAAGGTGATTAAATGTGTTTTTATGCATAACATGTTTAATAATTTACTTGTCCCACAGTTCAATATGCATTGTACATGCATTGTGCATGGTTACTATACATATTATATGTCATAACGGCGATATTGAGGTGGGCCCGGATTCTAGATCCTGTTGCGCGGATTACCATTGATTTCATGTATCGCGTCATCGAGTGTGTTGGGTCTCTCCTGTATCGCATCACCGAGTGTGTTGGGTCTATCCTGTATCGTGTCATCGAGTGTGTTGGGTCTTTCCTGTATCGTGCCATCGAGTGTGTTGGGTCTCTCCTGTATCGTGCCATCGAGTGTGTTGGGTCTCTCCTGTATCGCGTCATCGAGTGTGTTGGGTCTCTCAGCGACTTTGACCATCTCCCATACTGTCTTCCATTTGGTAGCTGACAAAAATCACATGGTTTGTACAGTGAGTGTAGATGGCGCCGGTATCAACTGTTTGATGCAATCTTGCACTCCACAATATATGTCAGCCACATCAGGGACGGACCATTAAATGTATGAGGGTGGTTGGAAAAACGTACGTACGGCTATGTACGCGCCCGCAAATAATATAAAAAAGAGATAGTTATGTTTCGCGTGATGTCGTTGCAACGATACGCTCATAATTGTATTAATATAGCTTGATTAATTCGTGCCTGTTCAAACGACTCCTTCCCCTCCCTCCTCCTCCCTCCCCTCCCCTCCCTCTCCCTCCCCTCCCCTCCCCCTCCCCCTCCCCCTCCCCCTCCCTCCCTCCCTCCCTCCTCCCCCTCCCTCCCTCCCTCCCTAGAATTTTGGATTTTCCTTTGGCTAGCTGCCAAATCTATTTAGACTATTGTGTTGATTTTGTAAGCTGTTCAATTCAATGTTCACCGACACCGATTGAGATATACTAGCAATAAATATGTCGGCAAATACGACTCACAAAAGACATGAAAACAGTCAGGGCAATACTGAGGGTTTGTCATCACAAGGCACATTCGGGGGCGATACGGTTGTGCGTCGTGTGTCAGTCAAGTTATCACTCACACGACTTGATATAATTCACTGACTTGTTGGTGTATTGTACCGACACCCCACCCGACACCCCACCCGACACCCCACCCGACACCCCACCCGTTCCCGGCAGATGAACTAAAGCAAAGAAAATGCCTGCAGTTGAACCGCGCCCAGTCTGCGGTTGGTTTGTGGTGCGCCGAAACAATCACGTACCTGTACCAACGTGTGCTGGCGTTTGGAATTATTCAAACGTCACAGTCAAACATTCTTGAATGAGCTGCGGGCGTGTTCGCTTACGTGTTCGCTTACGTGTTCGCTTACGTGTTCGCTTACGTGGTCGCTTACGTGGTCGCTTACGCCATATTCGATGGATAACATGCACAGGAAATTAGTACATACCAGAAAAGATACATAGTAGCAAAAGTGCCCATTATCCGGACGGGATAACTTGGTAGTTCGTGAAATATGCATATATTCCATGGTACTTGGTGCTCCTAGGCAAAATATCTCGACATTTTATATTATCTTATCTGGTATATTTAGCTACTATGCCTATTTTTTATTATGTCCCCAAATGTCTTGCCCCTCCCTGGAAAAATTCCTGCGGACGTCCGTGCCCATAGCATGTAGTAGCGGTGGGACATTTGACAACATCAATTATAAATAATGTTTGTATCGTGTCATTGGACTCCGATAATATAATTATGTGGCAACAGTTCTGACTTCAGCAACAGTTCTGACTAACACATGTTATGGGTTAACAACCTGCATAAATATGAAAAAACACCATTTAAATTTGAAAACACAAAATTCACGAATGAGTCATATTTAATAGTGTGAATGCATGTCCTGCTCTCCGGTTTCAACGGAAACGTCAATAACGAGATATGGTTTGTCAATCCTGTGTGCGACCCGTGGAACGAATTTGATCCACCCAGTATTGTTAATTATGGGTTATAACTGACTATATATGCCGTGGTCGAGTTACAAGTGCGAGAGAAACAGGCAGCGACTGGTTCATTTCGCTGCAGAACACAGGAACACCACCTTTGGTCAAGGACGAGGAAAAAAAATACTTAGGAAAAATCCCTCCAGAACAAACATTTCACGCAAGGTAAGTGCGTCATTCGTATCCTTGTGCCTGTTGCTTTATTCACTGTTCAATGACCTGTTTGACTGTTTATTCCCACTCGGGCGTGGTCACTTTTATTTCCACTCTATCGTTTTCACATTTATGCCCACTCTGTCATGGACACATTTATTCCCACTCTATCGTTGCCATATTTATACCCACTCTGTCGTGGACACATTTATTCCCATTCTTGCGTGGTCACTTTTATTCCCACACTGTCATTGTCACCTTTACTCCCACTCTGCCTTTTTCACCTTTATTCCCACTCTGCCGCTGTCACCTTTATTCCCACTCTGCCGCGGTCACCTTTATTCCCACTCTGCCGCTTTCAACTTTATTTAGTTAGTTACAAACGAAAGTCTGTAGAATGTTGCGTACGTCTTGCAGTTGCGTACGTCTTGCAGTTGCGTACGTCTTGCAGTTGTGTACGTCTTGCAGTTGTGTACGTCTTGCAGTTGCGTTCGTCTTGCAGTTGCTCATATAACATTCCTTCAGACGGAATTAGCAGTTTTTGCGATTTCACAATATAATAGCTGCTGTCATTACCGGTGAATTGTGCTGTCGCAGAGATGTTAATTTACTTGACCAAAATATATGTACAGTGATATCGAGGATTACAAAACAGAAAGTAAATTAAAGTTACTCATTTACAGCGTAAACAATACATATATAAATACGTTTGTCTTGGAGATCGTCACAACGACCACATTCTGGTCCTTATCGTGAGGTCACTCTTACAAACACAGTACTTATAGTAATTTGTATTTTTAATCACAAATAGACACATACATTCGTAAGTGCATACACAAACACATACACGAACATATACACAAACACATACACTTATATATTCGTAAACATATACATCAACAAGATTTAGCAAGATTGCCATCCCAAACAACAAGTTCCAGATGGAAAAAGAAGCCAAGTGGAAAAGGAAGCCATTGGTTTATCGACAGTCCAACACTTTTATCATCTATGTATAGCCTGGCCTTATCAGATACATGTCAATTATATTATTAAACATATTCACACTACTATCTTTAACACAATCATTTGGCAGTTTGTTCCATTCATTTATCACCCTCTGGTTCTACTGCCTTCTTTAAGTTTGAAGCAACACTATTTTAAACACTTCTATTTGGTCTCCTCTTAGTCTCCTGGTCTCTAGTGTTGTCAAACCACATTGTAATAAGCGGCTTTCATAGCTGAAGTCTCTCAATTCGGAATAATTTTAGTTGCTCTTCGTTGTATTCTTTCTAGCTTGTCTATGTCTTTCTAATGATACGGCCTCCATGTTTGTATACAATATTCCAAATGTGGTCTAACTATTTCTTTGTACAGAGGTACAATTAGCTGTTTCTCCTTATACGTGATAGTTCTCCGAATTAACCATAGCATTTGATTTCCTTTCGAAGCAGCAATCCCACATTGCTCTGAAACTTTCGTGTCAGCACTAAATGTTACTCCTAAGTCGTTTTCTTGTGTGGTTCTACCTAGTACAGCATCCCCCATTTTATATTCTTCGTCTATGTTTCCATGTCCTATGTGTAAGCATTTGCACTTCCCAAAATTTAATAACATTTGCAATTTTTCTGACTATTTAACTAATTTATCTAGATCATCCTGTAAATTTTTTTTATCTGTATTATTAGTAATCTTTCTGAAAATGTTTGTGTCATCTGCAAAAATACGTACCCCACTCAAATCAGATTTCCAGTTGGAAATCTCACCATTTACTGTTACTCTCTGTCTTTTGTGCGTAAGCCACCTTTCTATCAAGTTGATTACATCATTACCTATACCATGGGGTTTTAATTTAAGTAACAATCTTTGATGTGGCACTTTATCGAAAGCTTTCTGAAAAATGAAGTAGACAACATCCACTGGTGACCCGTCATCTACCCACTTTGTTGTTTCTTCAAAAAACATAAGAGATTGATTAGACACATATACATAAACATATACACATTCATACACATAGACATACATAAATAAATACATAAACGTATACATAAACATATACATAAATACATACATCAACAAATACACACCGATTTGTATACATGTAACCCCAGTAGTCAACCTAGTCAATCACCCCAGTAGTCAACCTAGTCAATCACCCCAGTACTCAACCTAGTCAATCACCCCAGTAGTCAACCTAGTCAATCACCCCAGTAGTCAACCTAGTCAATCACCCCAGTAGTCAACCTAGTCAATCACCCCAGTAGTCAACCTAGTCAATCACCCCAGTAGTCAACCTAGTCAATCACCCCAGTAGTCAACCTAGTCAATCACCCCAGTAGTCAACCTAGTCAATCACCCCAGTAGTCAACCTAGTCAATCACCCCAGTAGTCAACCTAGTCAATCACCCCAGTAGTCAACCTAGTCAATCACCCCAGTAGTCAACCTAGTCAATCACCCCAGTAGTCAACCTAGTCAATCACCCCAGTTGTCAACCTAGTCAATCACCCCAGTAGTCAACCTAGTTAATCACCCCAGTAGTCAACCTAGTCAATCACCCCAGTAGTTAAACTAGTCCACCACCCCTGTAGTCCATCTAGTCCACCACCCATGTAGTCCATCTAGTCCACCACCCCTGTAGTCCATCTAGTCCACCACCCCTGTAGTCCATCTAGTCCACCACCCCAGCAGTCCATCTAGTCCACCACCCCTGTAGTCCATCTAGTCCACCACCCCTGTAGTCCATCTAGTCCACCACCCCTCTAGTCCATCTAGTCTACCATCCATGTAGTCCATCTAGTCCACTACCCCTGTAGTCCATCTAGTCCACCACCCCTGTAGTCCATCTAGTCCACCACCCCTGTAGTCCATCTAGTCCACCACCCCTGTAGTCACTCTAGTCCACTACCCCTGTAGTCCATCTAGTCCACCACCTCTCTAGTCCATCTAGTCCACCACCCCTGTAGTCCATCTAGTCAACCACCCCGGTAGTCCATCTAGTCTACCACCCCTGTAGTCCATCTAGTCCACCATCCCTGTAGTCCATCTAGTCCACTACCCCTGTAGTCCATCTAGTCCACCACCCCTGTAGTCCATCTAGTCCACCACCCCTGTAGTCCATCTAGTCCACCACCCCTGTAGTCCATCTAGTCCACCACCCCTGTAGTCCATCTAGTCCACCATCCCTGTAGTCCATCTAGTCCACCACCCCTGTAGTCCATCTAGTCAACCACCCCTATAGTCCATCTAGTCTACCACCCCTGTAATCCATCTAGTTCACCACCCCTGTAGTCCATCTAGTCCACCACCCCCGTACTCCATCTAGTCCACCACCCCTGTAATCCATCTAGTCCACCATCCCTGTAGTCCATCTAGTCCACTACCCCTGTAGTCCATCTAGTCCACCACCCCTGTAGTCCATCTAGTCCACCACCCCTGTAGTCCATCTAGTCCACCACCCCTGTAGTCCATCTAGTCCACCACCCCTGTAGTCCATCTAGTCCACCACCCCTGTAGTCCATCTAGTCCACCACCCCTGTAGTCCATCTAGTCCACCACCCCTGTAGTCCATCTAGTCCACCACCCCTGTAGTCCATCTAGTCCACCACCCCTGTAGTCCATCTAGTCCACTACCCCTGTAGTCCATCTAGTCCACCACCCCTGTAGTCCATCTAGTCCACCACCCCTGTAGTCCATCTAGTCTACCATCCATGTAGTCCATCTAGTCCACCACCCCTGTAGTCCATCTAGTCCACCACCCCTGTAGTCATCGATGATTTGAAGAAACAGTAACTTTTTATTAAATCGACTGCCGATGTTACATAAACTATTCACACACTACGCGTTTGGACACCATCGAAGCGGATTTGCGATAGGCTAAATCAGTCGAGGAAGCAGTTTTAAGTTCTCTAGCATTCCGTATTGGCAATTTATGTTTTTATTTAATACTTAGACAAGCGACCATGCGGGACAAGTTTATTTTAATTCACCATTTTAATTATTGAGTTATTCGTGTTTCCAAATTATACATATGGACAGTATGTTTAAAAATTCTCACGAACATCCATTGTTTGCAGCAATACAATACTCTGTGCCATATAAAATGGGGCTGACAGTCTAGGGGTGCGCAGTTGAAGAAGTTGACTAATCAGTCAGTATTATGATTATAAACCAATTTTAAAATAAGCATCAATAAATGGTCTTCGCATCATGCAAATTGTGTGTGTCACATTGTTTCACTTTTATGCGCAGTTTAACGTTAGGTGCGCGATCTTATCCGCATTCCCCAGTCTTTTACTGACTGAATAAAGATGTGACTCCAGCAAATGTGTGCACAGCTCTGTGAGTCTGAGCTGTTTGTGTAATCGGACGATTTTATGTCTTCTCGTGGCGTTCACACGATGTGTTGCCATTTTCTAGTGCATGACTTTTTCCCCACGTGACAATGGCTAGATTTTCTAGTGTGCACGGATCGTCCAGTAGTGGGCAACAGAGGAGGTGGGACAGAGGAGGTGGGACAGAGGAGGTGAGACAGAGGAGGTTAGACAGAGGAGGTGGGACAGAGGAGGTGAGACAGAGGAGGTTAGACAGAGGAGGTGGGACAGAGGAGGTGGGACAGAGGAGGTGGGACAGAGGAGGTGGGACAGAGGAGGTGCGACAGAGGAGGTTAGACAGAGGAGGTGGGACAGAGGAGGTGGGACAGAGGAGGTGAGACAGAGGAGGTGGGACAGAGGAGGTGGGACAGAGGAGGTGAGACAGAGGAGGTGAGACAGAGGAGGTGGGACAGAGGAGGTGGGACA
The DNA here is from genome assembly GCA_963662155.1 of Lamellibrachia columna. NCBI lineage: Eukaryota > Metazoa > Annelida > Polychaeta > Sabellida > Siboglinidae > Lamellibrachia > Lamellibrachia columna. The sequence continues at coordinate 3,125,798 of OY759263.1, forward strand.
GAGGAGGTGAGACAGAGGAGGTGAGACAGAGGAGATGGGACAGAGGAGGTGGGACAGAGGAGGTGAGACAGTGGAGGTGGGACAGAGGAGGTGAGACAGAGGAGGTGAGACAGAGGAGGGGGGGACAGAGGAGGTGGGACAGAGGAGGTGAGACAGAGGAGGTGAGACAGAGGAGGTGAGACAGAGGAGGTGAGACAGAGGAGGTGGGACAGAGGAGGTGAGACAGTGGAGGTGAGACAGAGGAGGTGAGACAGAGGAGGTGAGACAGAGGAGGTGAGACAGAGGAGGTGGGACAGAGGAGGTGAGACAGTGGAGGTGGGACAGAGGAGGCGAGACAGAGGAGGTGGGACAGAGGAGGTGAGACAGAGGAGGCGGGACAGAGGAGGTGAGACAGAGGAGGTGGGACAGAGGAGATGGGACAGAGGAGGTGGGACAGAGGAGGTGAGACAGTGGAGGTGGGACAGAGGAGGTGAGACAGAGGAGGTGAGACAGAGGAGGCGGGACAGAGGAGGTGAGACAGAGGAGGTGGGACAGAGGAGGTGAGACAGAGGTGGTGGTGGCTTTTGGTTAAACTTATGACACGCATACATTGTTAAGCTTATCCCAGACGTACATTGTTAAACCTATCCCAGGCGCACATTGTTAAACTTATGCTAGGCGCACATTGTTAAACCTTTCCCAGGCGCACATTGTTAATCTTATCCCAGACGTACATTGTTAAACCTATGCCAGGCGCACATTGTTAAACTTATGCTAGGCGCACATTGTTAAACCTATGATAGTCGTATATTGTTAAACTTATCCTAGGCGAAAGTTGTTAAAACTATGCTAGGCGTACATTGTTAAAGTCACGCTAGGCGTACATTGTTAAACTCACGCTAGGCGTACATTGTTAAACTCACGCTAGGCGTACATTGTTAAACTCACGCTAGGCGTACATTGTTAAACTCACGCTAGGCGTACATTGTTAAACTCACGCTAGGCGTACATTGCTAAACTTGTGTAGCTAGTCGCGCGTTTGTTCAACCAGCAATGATTTTCTGTATCGTCGCTGGGCGCCTGTGTCAACTCACATTACACGATTCCATGCGACACGCCACCGCCATCGAATCGTCGTTATTTTTTTTGGAACTGCATCCGCACCCTCTCATGTTGTGGTTTGGCATGAACGGCATTGTGCACACGTTGCCGCAACTGCGCTTCGTTGAGTTGCAGATGGGCGTGGTCTACACTGGAATGCACGTCTGGCATTACGGATGGGCGTGGTCTACACTGGAATGCATGTCTGGCATTACGTATGGGCGTGGTCTACACTGGCATGCACGTCTGGCATTACGGTTGAAATGCGATTCACGAATAATAACCTGGGAATGATATTTGTCCTTTCAACATCAAATGATGGAGATTTCAATCTCAGGGACGGATATTTTTGTCCATGTGAAAATGACGGAGACACCGCACGAATGACGGAAAGTTTATATGTATGGTCTCGGTGTGTGTCCGTTCTCAGAGTGTCAGATTCTTCAATTTACATATCCAGTTGACGAAGTCGCTTCCCATTTTTTCTTTTAGAAATCGATGACACCAGACTCAGATTTTCACAATTTTCACCGGTCGCTGATTGTCACTGGGATCATATTGTCATCAGTCGAAGATTGTCACCTGACTAAACTTATCACTGCTCTCAGAAGTCCGGCCCCCGGTGTCATACTAGGTCCGGCCCCTGGCGTCATCCTCGGTCCGGCCCCTGGTGTCATACTAGGTCCGGCCCCTGGCGTCATCCTCGGTCCGGCCCCTGGTGTCAAGCTCCGTCCGGTCCCTGGTCTCATGCTAGCTCCAGCCCCTGGTGTCATGCTAGGTCGGGCCCCTGGTTTCATGCTAGGTCCGGTCCCTGGATTCATGCTAGGTCCAGCCCCTGGTGTCATGCTAGGTCCAGCCCCTGGTGTAATGGTAGGTCCAGCCCCTGGTGTAATGGTAGGTCCAGCCCATGGGGTAATGCTAGGTCCAGCCCCTTGTGTAATGATAGATCCAGCCCCTGGTGTAATGCTAGGTCCAGCCCCTGGGGTAATGCTAGGTCCAGCCCCTGGGGTAATGCTAGGTCCAGCCCCTGGTGTCATGATAGGTCCAGCCCCTGGTGTCATGCTAGGTCCAGCCCCTGGTGTCATGCTAGGTCCAGCCCCTGGTGTCATGCTACGTCCAGCCCCTGGTGTAATGATAGGTCCAGCCCCTGGTGTAATGCTAGGTGCAGCCCCTGGTGTAATGGAAGGTCCAGTCCCTGGTGTAATGATAGGTCCAGCCCCGCCGCCCCGCCGCCCCGCCTATAAACACATTGACACTGTAGGCGTTTAAGCCTACACAATCTACCCAGCAAGAGTAACACCTAACTTTATGCATCCTGATTATCTAGCGGCACGCCCTCTATTTAATACAACACACTGGAGCGTACTATAATGTAGGAGTGGCGCTCTGATAATAGTCTACTTTGTGGTAACAAATTCGTGCAGGATTTCCGTTAATATGCACATTGTCCGGGTGAGTAATTTCGTGTATGAAGCCCGCCTCACAATCGGTCGGTCGACGGTCGGCCGCCGGGTGGTTGTCGGCGCAGAAACAGTTAGCGACTAAAAAGTCGGTCTGTATGACGCATCAAATAAGGCGAGGTTATATGCGAGGCTTTATTAAAATAAAGCAATCTCAAAAAGTGTTTTACGTGCAACGGTGACATATCAACACTGCTTAAGAGAACAGTAGGCCTACAGCAGACTAACATACCGCTCGTCAACACTGCTTAAGAAACCAGTAGGCCTACAGTAGACTAACATACCACTCGTCAACACTGCTAAAGGAAACAGTAGGCCTACAGTAGACTAACATACCACTCGTCAACACTGCTTAAGGAAACAGTAGGCCTACAGCAGACTAACATACAACTCATCAACACTGCTAAAGGAAACAGTAGGCCTACAGTAGACTAACATACCACTCGTCAACACTGCTTAAGGAAACAGTAGGCCTACAGTAGACTAACATACCACTCGTCAACACTGCTTAAGGAAACAGTAGGCCTACAGCAGACTAACATACCACTCGTCAACACTGCTTAAGGAAACAGTAGGCCTACAGTAGACTAACATACCACTCGTCAACACTGCTTAAGGAAACAGTAGGCCTACAGTAGACTAACATACCACTCGTCAACACTGCTTAAGGAAACAGTAGGCCTACAGTAGACTAACATACCACTCGTCAACACTGCTTAAGGAAACAGTAGGCCTACAGCAGACTAACATACCACTCGTCAACACTGCTTAAGGAAACAGTAGGCCTACAGCAGACTAACATACCACTCGTCAACACTGCTTAAGGAAACAGTAGGCCTACAGCAGACTAACATACCACTCGTCAACACTGCTTAAGGAAACAGTAGGCCTACAGTAGACTAACATACCACTCGTCAACACTGCTTAAGGAAACAGTAGGCCTACAGTAGACTAACATACCACTCGTCAACACTGCTTAAGGAAACAGTAGGCCTACAGTAGACTAACATACCACTCGTCAACACTGCTTAAGGAAACAGTAGGCCTACAGTAGACTAACATACCACTCGTCAACACTGCTTAAGGAAACAGTAGGCCTACAGTAGACTAACATACCACTCGTCAACACTGCTTAAGGAAACAGTAGGCCTACAGTAGACTAACATACCACTCGTCAACACTGCTTAAGGAAACAGTAGGCCTACAGTAGACTAACATACCACTCGTCAACACTGCTTAAGGAAACAGTAGGCCTACAGTAGACTAACATACCACTCGTCAACAATGCTTAAGGAAACAGTAGGCCTACAGTAGACTAACATACCACTCGTCAACACTGCTTAAGGAAACAGTAGGCCTACAGTAGACTAACATACCACCCGTCAACACTGCTTAAGGAAACAGTAGGCCTACAGTAGACTAACATACCACTCGTCAACACTGCTTAAGGAAACAGTAGGCCTACAGCAGACTAACATACCACTCGTCAACACTGCTAAAGGAAACAGTAGGCCTACAGCAGACTAACATACCACTCGTCAACACTGCTTAAGAAACCAGTAGGCCTACAGTAGACTAACATACCACTCGTCAACACTGCTAAAGGAAACAGTAGGCCTACAGTAGACTAACGTACCACTCGTCAACACTGCTTAAGAAACCAGTAGGCCTACAGTAGACTAACGTACCACTCGTCAACACTGCTAAAGGAAACAGTAGGCCTACAGCAGACTAACATACCACTCGTCAACACTGCTTAAGAAACCAGTAGGCCTACAGTAGACTAACATACCACTCGTCAACACTGCTTAAGGAAACAGTAGGCCTACAGTAGACTAACATACCACTCGTCAACACTGCTTAAGAAACCAGTAGGCCTACAGTAGACTAACATACCACTCGTCAACACTGCTTAAGAAACCAGTAGGCCTACAGTAGACTAACATACCACTCGTCAACACTGCTTAAGAAACCAGTAGGCCTACAGTAGACTAACATACCACTCGTCAACACTGCTTAAGAAACCAGTAGGCCTACAGTAGACTAACATACCACTCGTCAACACTGCTAAAGGAAACAGTAGGCCTACAGTAGACTAACATACCACTCGTCAACACTGCTTAAGAAACCAGTAGGCCTACAGTAGACTAACATACCACTCGTCAACACTGCTAAAGGAAACAGTAGGCCTACAGTAGACTAACATACCACTCGTCAACACTGCTTAAGGAAACAGTAGGCCTACAGTAGACTAACATACCACTCGTCAACACTGCTTAAGAAACCAGTAGGCCTACAGTAGACTAACATACCACTCGTCAACACTGCTAAAGGAAACAGTAGGCCTACAGTAGACTAACATACCACTCGTCAACACTGCTTAAGGAAACAGTAGGCCTACAGTAGACTAACATACCACTCGTCAACACTGCTTAAGAAACCAGTAGGCCTACAGTAGACTAACATACCACTCGTCAACACTGCTTAAGGAAACAGTAGGCCTACAGTAGACTAACATACCACTCGTCAACACTGCTTAAGGAAACAGTAGGCCTACAGCAGACTAACATACCACACTATAATGTAGGAGTGGCGCTCTGATAATAGTCTACTTTGTGGTAACAAATTCGTGCAGGATTTCCGTTAATATGCACATTGTCCGGGTGAGTAATTTCGTGTATGAAGCCCGCCTCACAATCGGTCGGTCGACGGTCGGCCGCCGGGTGGTTGTCGGCGGAGAAACAGTTAGCGACTAAAAAGTCGGTCTGTATGACGCATCAAATAAAGCGAGGTTATATGCGAGGCTTTATTAAAATAAAGCAATCTCAAAAAGTGTTTTACGTGCAACGGTGACATATCAACACTGCTTAAGAGAACAGTAGGCCTACAGCAGACTAACATACCGCTCGTCAACACTGCTTAAGAAACCAGTAGGCCTACAGTAGACTAACATGCCACTCATCAACACTGGTAAAGGAAACAGTAGGCCTACAGTAGACTAACATACCACTCGTCAACACTGCTTAAGGAAACAGTAGGCCTACAGTAGACTAACATACCACTCGTCAACACTGCTTAAGAAACCAGTAGGCCTACAGTAGACTAACATACAACTCGTCAACACTGCTAAAGGAAACAGTAGGCCTACAGTAGACTAACATACCACTCGTCAACACTGTTTAAGGAAACAGTAGGCCTACAGTAGACTAACATACCACTCGTCAACACTGCTAAAGGAAACAGTAGGCCTACAGTAGACTAATATGCCACTCGTCAACACTGCTTAAGGAAACAGTAGGCCTACAGTAGACTAACATACCACTCGTCAACACTGCTTAAGGAAACAGTAGGCCTACAGTAGACTAACATACCACTCGTCAACACTGCTTAAGGAAACAGTAGGCCTACAGCAGACTAACATACCACTCGTCAACACTGCTTAAGGAAACAGTAGGCCTACAGCAGACTAACATACCACTCGTCAACACTGCTTAAGGAAACAGTAGGCCTACAGTAGACTAACATACCAATCGTCAACACTGCTTAAGGAAACAGTAGGCCTACAGCAGACTAACACACCACTCGTCAACACTGCTTAAGAAACCAGTAGGCCTACAGTAGACTAACATGCCACTCGTCAACACTGCTAAAGGAAATAGTAGGCCTACAGTAGACTAACATACCACTCGTCAACACTGCTTAAGGAAACAGTAGGCCTACAGTAGACTAACATACCACTCGTCAACACTGCTTAAGAAACCAGTAGGCCTACAGTAGACTAACGTACCACTCGTCAACACTGCTAAAGGAAACAGTAGGCCTACAGTAGACTAACATACCACTCGTCAACACTGCTTAAGGAAACAGTAGGCCTACAGCAGACTAACATACCACTCGTCAACACTGCTTAAGGAAACAGTAGGCCTACAGCAGACTAACATACCACTCGTCAACACTGCTTAAGGAAACAGTAGGCCTACAGTAGACTAACATACCACTCGTCAACACTGCTTAAGGAAACAGTAGGCCTACAGCAGACTAACATACCACTCGTCAACACTGCTTAAGAAACCAGTAGGCCTACAGTAGACTAACATACCACTCGTCAACACTGCTTAAGAAACCAGTAGGCCTACAGTAGACTAACATACCACTCGTCAACACTGCTAAAGGAAACAGTAGGCCTACAGTAGACTAACATACCACTCGTCAACACTGCTTAAGGAAACAGTAGGCCTACAGCAGACTAACATACTACTCGTCAACACTGCTTAAGAAACCAGTAGGCCTACAGTAGACTAACATACCACTCGTCAACACTGCTTAATAAACCAGTAGGCCTACAGTAGACTAACATACCACTCGTCAACACTGCTAAAGGAAACAGTAGGCCTACAGCAGACTAACATACCACTCGTCAACACTGCTTAAGGAAACAGTAGGCCTACAGCAGACTAACATACCACTCGTCAACACTGCTTAAGGAAACAGTAGGCCTACAGTAGACTAACATACCACTCGTCAACACTGCTTAAGGGAACAGAAGGCCTACAGCAGACTAACATACCACTCGTCAAAGTGTTAACAGTTCACAGGCAAGTGTATATTTCCCAGGGACTAAGCAAACATTATATATTTATTTTAAGAGGTTCTAGAACATTTTATACATTGTAGTTAATCATCGATAATATTACATCAAGATAGATTCATATTAACTGTTTGAATCGTCGTTTCTGGGTCAACAAAAATTCAGTTTTCCATCCCCAGTTCGTTCACAATGCCATGCTTAATCGAATGTTTAGTCTGCCTTCATAATTGTAAAATTAAGATGACATGTTTACATTTGCTAGCAATGAAAACCATGTCGAGATGTCCTCCTTGTACAGAAGCACTTAAGACACAGTAGACCATGACTGACTGTTCAATGCCACATTGACCAATCCTGTTGGCAAAATGTGGAGAATCGTGACGCAAATGGCTGATTTTATGTTGATCATCATTTAGGCGAGCCAGTGAATCAAAGAGGGATCTAACAAAGGGCTCTGACAGAGGCTACGTCAGACTAATGTGGTTGGAATAAAACACGATTTATGTTGGCTGCTTGATGTTTCTCGCAAAAAAATCGCTACCTTTATATTTCTCCAATGATCAATGTTGTCGAAATAAGTAGTATTTACTTTTATTGTGTTTATGTGTGACAAAGGCTATGTTTTTATTAGAATACGATTTAAAATATTATGTTTTACTATTATTATTATTCGAATAATTATGATTGTTTAAGTTTATATATTACTATTATATATAGTTTGTTTTTTTACTTGGCATTCGCACGGAATCGTCTTTTCTCACAACCTGGATACTTCATCCACGCCTCGTGTGTTTCGGATTTCACTAATCTACATCAACGAATAGTTTCCCATACGATGAAGTGTCTGTATAATAAGTACTGTAGTTTGTGACTCGGTCTGTCCCCTCATAACTCCGCCAGTTTCGCGTGTGTGGGGCTGAAAACATGTAGGCGTGGCCGGGGCCCATGGTGTCCGGGGCCCATGGTGCACGGGGCCCATGGTGTCCGGGGCCCATGATGTCCGGGGCCCATGGTGCCCGGGGCCCATGGTGTCCGGGGCCCATGGTGCCCGGGGCCCACGGGGATGGTTCGTACAATAAAACATATTTTACATTCCCCGTGGTGGGGATATTACGTATGTGGACGTTTGACGTAGACTACGGAGTTGTACGTGATTTTGGCGCTAGGATTTCGTTACCACTGACATTGCACTACCAAAATTATACTGGGTGCAAGTAGTCATAAGCTATTGCCTTTTCTCCCGTGCAACACCGGACAACTGGTGTATTTAGTGTCATTCAGCAATTTAACTCTCCTCCCTCCCTCCCTCCCGCCCTCCCACCCTCCCTCCCTCCCTCCCACCCTCCCTCCCTCCCTCCCGTCCTCCTGCCCTCCCTCCCTCCCTCCCCTCCCTCCCTCTCCATCTCCTCCCTCCCTCTCCATCCCCTCCCTCCCCCTCTCACTCTCTCTCTCTCTCTCTCTCACTATACCTTCCTCCATGTTTCCCTCCCATCCCTCCCTCCCTCCCCGCCCTCCCTATCTCCCACAATATCTCCCTCCCTCCCCCTCTCCCCTCCCTCCCTCTCCATCCCCTCCCTCCTCCTCACTCTCTCTCTCTCTCTCTCTCTCTCTCTCTCACTATACCTTCCTCCATGTTTCCCTCCCATCCCTCCCTCCCTCCCTCCCTCCCTCCCCCCTCTCTCTCACACTATTCCTTCCTCCTTTCCTCCATCCCTGCTTCCCCTACTCCCTCCCTCTCTCCCTCCCTCCTTCGCTCTCTCTCCCATTGGGCTTTTTCATTAATCAATTAAATAATTGTTTAATATATATTGACCGTGTACTTTAAAAAACCAAAATGCAGCGTTCTTAGAGGCGTAATATTTGTGTATTACTGATGTATTTGCCGTACCAGAAAAATAGTTAGGTTTATACAACACACGTCCTGGGCACAACATGTACAATCAGCAATCCTTTTCACAAAGCCCGCAAAATCAGTTTTTTATAGAATTATTGGGAAAACATACGACTACCGCTTGTTGATCACGTATTAAGAAAGAAAACTGTGATCGAAAAGACATGGCTCGGGGGACCAATAATGACATTCAGTTACCCGAATATGCCGTTTACATTTTAAGGCTAGGTTTCCTAATTATGTGCTGCCATCGACCTAGTGTGTTATACTAAATAAGAATTTAAATTTGCCTATAACAACTAAGAGACATCATCCAACTAAGAGAGATCACCCAACTAAAAGACATCACCATTCCAACTTACACATTCCAAAACAAAGTCACATAATTACAACAAGTATTACCGCATATCGTATGTCTTATTATAAAACCCACCTAATTCCGTCCATATGATGTGCTGCCTGAATCGAATAATATTTAACAGCGGCGGAGTTTAACAAGACAAGATTGAACAAGATTGCCATCCAAGGCTGTTGGATTAATACTGAAATAAGTTATTCATTTCGGATGGGATTTCTGCTTTGGACCGTTAATAACTAATGGTTAACGTGTCGCGGGGATACAATACACCTGGTGCCTAATTATGTCTTCGTGTTTATTAGGTGCAGACATGGTGCTGGGTCATCGGACACAGTGGTGCCTTCTGGCGGTTGTATTATTGACAAGTCTCGTCAACACAGAGGGTGAGTAATACGCCTGGCAACTTTTGTTATCGGTGGTACTAAAATTAGGTAACGCGTTTTCCGGGATATTATGGGTGGATTACTTTGTTAGTTGATGTTGGCTGGGCTCGTAGTAGTTTAAGTGGTTGGTAGAATCGACTGTTAGAAAACTGGTTATTTATATTGGTGGGACTTTGCGTGAATAACTGGATTGGTGGATGTTGTCGGAGTGTACTCTTGGGGGTAGGAGACTGACACAGGAAGCAGGATGGTGAACGTACTCGTGGGTAGCAGGATGGTGAATGTACTCGTGGGGGTATGAGACTGGCATAGGAAGCAGGATGGTGAATGTACTCGTGAGGGTATGAGACTGGCACAGGAAACAGGATGGTGAATGCACTCGTGGGGGTAGGAGACTGGCACAGGAAGCAGGATGGTGAATGTATTCATGGGGGTATGAGACTGGCACAGGAAGCAGGATGGTGAATGTACTCGTGGGGGTAGGAGACTGACACAGGAAGCAGGATGGTGAATGTACTCGTGGGGGTAGGAGACTGGCACAGGAAGCAGGATGGTGAATGTACTCGTGGGGGTAGGAGACTGACACAGGAAGCAGGATGGTGAATGTACTCGTGAGGGTATGAGACTGACACAGGAAGCAGGATGGTGAATGTACTCGTGAGGGTATGAGTCTGACACAGGAAGCAGGATGGTGAATGTACTCGTGGGGGTAGGAGACTGACACAGGAAGCAGGATGGTGAATGTACTCGTGGGGGTATGAGACTGGCACATGAAGCAGGATGGTGAATGTACTCGTGGGGGTAGGAGACTGACACAGGAAGCAGGATGGTGAATGTACTCGTGAGGTTATAAGACTGACACAGGAAGCAGGATGGTGAATGTACTCGTGAGGGTATGAGACTGACACAGGAAGCAGGTTAGTGAATGTACTCGTGGGGGTAGGAGACTGACACAGGAAGCAGGATGGTGAATGTACTCGTGGGGGTAGGAGACTGACACAGGAAGCAGGATGGTGAATGTACTCGTGAGGGTATGAGACTGACACAGGAAGCAGGATGGTGAATGTACTCGTGAGGGTATGAGTCTGACACAGGAAGCAGGATGGTGAATGTACTCGTGGGGGTAGGAGACTGACACAGGAAGCAGGATGGTGAATGTACTCGTGGGGGTATGAGACTGACACAGGAAGCAGGATTGTGAATGTACTCGTGGGGGTAGGAGACTGACACAGGAAGCAGGATGGTGAATGTACTCGTGAGGGTATGAGTCTGACACAGGAAGCAGGATGGTGAATGTACTCGTGGGGGTAGGAGACTGACACAGGGAGCAGGATGGTGAATGTACTCGTGGGGGTATGAGACTGACACAGGAAGCAGGATGGTGAATGTACTCGTGAGGTTATGAGACTGGTACAGGAAGCAGGATTGTGAATGTACTCATGGGGGTATGAGACTGGCACAGGAAGCAGGATGGTGAATGTACTCGTGAGGGTATGAGTCTGACACAGGAAGCAGGATGGTGAATGTACTCGTGGGGGTAGGAGACTGACACAGGGAGCAGGATGGTGAATGTACTCGTGGGGGTATGAGACTGACACAGGAAGCAGGATGGTGAATGTACTCGTGAGGTTATGAGACTGGTACAGGAAGCAGGATGGTGAAGGTACTCATGGGGGTATGAGACTGGCACAGGAAGCAGGATGGTGAATGTACTCGTAGGGGTATGAGAATGACACAGGAAGCAGGATGGTGAATGTACTCGTGGGGGTATGAGACTGGCACAAGAAGCAGGATGGTGAATCTATTCTTGTTTCTTATGCATCGTTTAAATTATTCAAGCATCACGCCGAGTCCCCGATGAAACAAAACATATCGTTTCATGTCTCCATCTCCATGTTCTACGTCGTTCTACAAATGCACTGTGTGCAACGTAACCAATTCGCTGGAGGAGATGGTGGAGACGCTAAAACGTGTAACTCTGGTGGATTTAGCTATTTATGTATTTGTTAGGCTAGTCACTAGGGGGCGCTATACCCCGTGTCACTCCCAGTTTAACGATTTGAGCCAGTTTTAGAAAGTAGTCAAGGCAGTTCGCCCTGGGCCGGAGAAGACGGCAGACGTTGTTATATGCAAGCAACCTTCTCCCGGCTCAGTATGCATATTGACAATTTATCTCTGTCGCTGTGGGCAGAAACACCATTTGTGGCCATTTGTGGCAATGGGTTAATTGACGTGCCGCGCACCTATTGTTATTATCGGTGAATGTTGCAGTTGCTCTATTTCTTCCGGAAGTTTTTGCTTTACACATTAAACACTGTCACTACCCAACAGTCGTTCAACTTGGTTACACGTGGTGTCAGAAGTTGGATATCTGACAGTGTAAGCTTCCAGAGGAAGGATGGCGTCGGCAGAAGAAAAGTTGGCTCGGCTGAAGGAGATGGTGGAGACGCTAAAACACAACCAGCAACAGCCTGTCAACGTCACGGTGACCGCTCCTCCGACTCGAAAACTGAGGATGTTCAGCGGTCAAACCAGTGAACTGCTACTGGACCCGGGAAACACGGAGCATAAACGACCAAATGATTGTGTTAAGGCTAGTAGTGTGAATATGTTTAAAAATAGAATTGACAGATAAGGGCGGGCTACAATAGATGATACAATTGTTGGACTCTCGATAAGCCAATGGCTTCCTTGTCCACTTGCCATGTGGAACTTGTTGTTTGGGATGGCAATCTTGTTCAATCTTGTTAAATCTTACCTTCCGTCTCTTCGGCCGAGAGACTGTCATTTTTGATCTTCCACCTGGAGGGACCGGCCCGGGAAGATGTAAGGTACGCCCCAAGTGATGAGAAGGACTGTATCGATAAGATATTTACGTTACTGATGTCCACTTTTGGGGATACCCGCAGTAATGCGCAGCTGAAGAGAGAATTATACGATTGGGTACAGGGTAGAAGAGAAAGTGTTAGAAAGTTCTTCAGAGTGCTCCTGGAAATTTCTGAAGGATTGACTGACAAGGCTGAAAGAAAGGATAATATGTTGATAGCAGTATTCTGTGAAAACCTGTTAGAACCTCAGATAAAACGGGAAATAAAGAGACTAGTTCGGACTGACCCCAAAATTTCGTTTGGCGCATTGCGTTCCGAAGTGATTTAACTAGAGGAGGACGGTTTGAGTGAGCCACACAGGAGTGTACGTGTGAGGGAAGTTCACGAACCCCGCTACGCCTCCGATGACCCGAGTCCACTGGAACGAATTGCGGCGCAGTTGGAACCACTCGCCCCGGAACCCGGAACCCCGCAGCAGCGGATCACTTCATTGTGAGTACTGCAGGCGAAGGGGTCACACCCAGAATGCATGTTGGAAGCGGGCAAGCGATATACGCCGTACCGAGGAACAGTCAGGTGTTCATGCGTACGGGGATCAGTCAGATACCCGTGCAATGCGGGGTGGTCCAGTAGCGCGATCTATGTCGGGTACCAGTACCACCCCGGGGTCAACAGGGAAACTAATTCACCCCGTTGCCGAGCGTCAGGCAGGCGGGCGTAGTAGCATTGACTGTATGTTAGTGGACGCTATAGTGGGTAAGACCCCTATCATTTCATGTGAGATAGCAGGCGATAAAAACAGTTTGGTTTTAGATATGGGTTCGGAAGTAACTATTTTACAGGAATGGTGGTTAATCGAATACTTAACGGCTTCTGTCGACTGTTAGGAGATGCGTCGTCATGGTTACGGCTGGAAGTAGCCAACTCTCTAGTGTTCCCATACATTGGGTACTTTACAGCCGATATAAATGTGTTGGGCACTATCGTTAAGAACAAAGTGATTCTAGTGCAGAAGGATCCACCAGGGCTAAATCACCACAGGCAAACGTCGGGGATACTGGGTATGAATGTTTTGGTTGTAATCCCAGAAATTAGGGAACTACTTCGCACCATAGAGACCCATGATTGTAAACCAAAACGGGAAATAGAGTAGTGAAACTTGCAGGGGAAACAAGTGTAAATATACCGGCATGGTCATCGTGTAATGTCACAGTGTCAGGGCCACGTTGCAGCGGTAACGGAATGGTAGAACCATTGGATGAACCCCTAAAAGGAGGTTTACTCCTCCAAGCGGGACTAGTAGGTTCCATTAGTGGATGTTTTGGGGTGACCATCGTCAACTCAACTCCCAACGAGGTGTGGTTGCGTTTCCGTTCCCCGGTAGGGAGGATTTATACAGTTGATGTAATCAACAGGGATCCAGAGCACACGGTAGCTTTCCAGGAATTAGATGACGGGTTGAGAGTAAGCTTGGAACCCAGACAGGTGACGGCTAATACGCGATGGGTGAGCAGCAAACAAAGTCGTGACATACCTGAGTTACACAGTGATCAGAGTTGGATGCGAGATGTGAGTATTGGTGATATTCCGCCTACTGAAAGAGATCGCCTGGCTGAATTGTTGCACTCAAATTGGCAGGTATTTGCTCAAAATGAAAGTGATGTTGGGTTAACCCACACTGTCAAACACCGAATATGCACAACAGAAGACGGCCCTGTCAGAGCGGCCTAACGCCGCATCCCACCGCCTCAGTTTGAGGAAGTCAAGGCACACATTAATGATCTAATTCAGCAGGGAATAGTCAGACCTAGTTAGTCGGAATACGCCAGCCAAATAGTTACTTGTAAGAAAAAGAACGGGAACATTGGGATGTGCGTGGACTACCGTAGAGGAAGGATGCATTCCCACTCCCACGAGTGGATGAGATTTTTTATCATCTGGCAGGAGCCAAGTATTTCTCGACGGTCGATTTGAAATCGGTATAAAATCAGGTGGAAATAAACGAGTCTGATCAACATAATACAGCGTTCACGACGCCCATGGGTTTATATAAGTACACGACGATGCCCTATGGACTTTGCAATTCACCTGCTACCTTTCAGAGGTTATTGCACATCGTATTCAGGGAGGAGATGAATGAAAAGGTGCTGATTTTCTTAGATGACATAATCATATACTCTTCCACTATTGAAGAGCACTTTGAACGACTGGCGTTAGTGTTTCAGCGACTAGCATCTCACGGGTTAAAGATCGAACCTACTAAGTGCCATCTATTTCAGAAATCAGTTTCGTACTTAGGACAGATTATATCTGATCAAGGGATTTCGGCTGACCCAGAAAAGGTGAAAGCGGTAAACGAATGGCCAGTACCAGAGAATGCGAGGGAACTGGAAGTCTTCCTGTGTACAGCGGGATATCACCGACGTTACATTCATAATTTTTTCGCATCTGGCATCGCCCCTGTGTGAATTGGTGAATCAAGATCCCAATAAAGGGAAGAAGAGGAAAACCGGACGGAAGTAGAACTAGGCCACACCACACCGTTTGTGTGGAGACCGGAACATCAAGAAGCGTTTGATTCACTAAAACGCGCTCTCACTACCGCACCAGTGTTGGGATTTATTGACTTCAAAAAGCCGTTCATTCTGGAGACAGATGCCAGCCACCAAGGACTCGAGTAATAGCGTATGCGAGCCGGGGTCTGAGAAGAATCGAACGGCATATAGCTCTATGAAGTTGGAATTGTTAGCAGTGAAATGGGCGGTTACTGAAAAGTTTCGCGATTACTTGCTGGGAGTTCCGTTTGTGATATACCCGGACAATAACCCGTTGTCGTACATTCAAACTTCCGCCAAACTAACAGCGGCTGAACATCATTGGCAAGCAGAACTATCATGTCAGCATTCACTGCAGTCGCGGGCGACTCAATGCTTCTGCGGACGGTCTGAGTCGGAAACCTCAGCTGAACCCAACGGTTTCTCATTCATCGATGAAGACGAGATAGCTGACATTCTTCATGTAACGGTATTACCGCCTGACTTACGCCAGAAGTTACTCAAGGGCGCGGCGGGCGCCGTCACAGCCAGTGTATATGATATACATGAGGATGTAGAACCAACCGTCCTACCAAGTCTTAGTATTGTGGAAATCCAGCAGGCTCAGCGGAATGACCCTGTCTTGGGCCGAATCTGGTACTATATAGATAGGGGACACGAACCCGCACGAAGGGAAAAGCGGAAGGAACCACCAGCAGTAGCGAAACTCCTGCAAAAATGGGACCGGCTACAGATTTATGCTGACAGGTTATGCAGAACAATGATGGACCCAACGGACGGATCAAAGGTAACGCAGTTGTTGCTACAAGTACAATGAAGGACGAAGTCCTACAGGAATTACATGACAAGATGGGACATCAAGGCATAGACAGAGTAGAGAAACTAGTACGTTCGCGATTTTACTGGCCAAATATTCGTTCGGACATTCAACACTGGATTACGATGTGCGAACGTTGCAATCTTGCAAAAATGCCACATCTAAAGGTACGTACACCCATGCATAGCATTGTGACCAGGGAACCCTAGAAGTAATCGATATCTATTTTACAGTACTCGAGCCTGCCAGTAACGGTATCGAACATGTTCTGGTTATGACGGACGTATACAGCAAATTTACTATAGCATTGCCGACTAGGAATCAGACAGCGCAAACGGTAGCCACAGCTCTGGTAGGAGAATGGTTCTTTACGGGAGTGGTTCTTCCGTTGTGGAGTTCCGTGTCGGATCACCTCGGACCAGGGACGTTGTTTTGACGCCAAGATTGTCACCGAGTTCCGCGTTTACTTGTTGATATTCGACTGCATCGTGACGATATGCTACACTCGCAAGTGGCCCATAGAGGCAGTAGTGACTGGGTACACCAACATCAAACAAGACTGAAAAGGGCATACACGAAAGCGACCGAACAACTGAACCTGGATATTGCCAATCGAAAGGCTGTGCACGATAAGCGGGTAAGGGAGGACGCCCTGCGTGTTGGCGAACACGTGCATTTACGCAACCGCGTGAAAGGGCGCAACAAGATAGGGGACGCGTGGGAGCCCAGCGTCTACATTATCAAAGAGAGAAAGGATGACACATATGTCGCTGATCCAATGACTGGCCATAAGAGACGAGTGATTAACCGCACAGATTTACGAGTGTGTGTCCCAGAGACAATGAGACGCGCAGTAGCGGAGCGGGAATCTCGATATCAAACACCAAGGCCTGGACTAAACATATTACATAGTGATGTAGAGTCATCGGACGCCGAATCTGGACGAGTCGAAATCACCATCTCTCGAGAACCGATTATTAACTACTCCGATGCAGATTCGGACCAAGACCAGGTAGTTATCTCGCCTATGCCTTTACGTCGGTCAACGCGACGTAATGCGGGCTACCATAGTAACCCCTTTCGGAATCCTAGATCAGTGCTTAATAATTAGACATATTTTAGACGCGGACGCCTACATTTCAAAATGGGGGAAGATATAACTCTGGAGGATTTAGCTGTTTATGTATTTGTTAGGCTAGTCACTAGGAGGCGCTATACACCGTGTCATTCCCAGTTTAACGAGCTGAGTCAGTTTTAGAAAGTAGTCAAGGCAGTTCGCCCTGGGCCGGAGAAGATGGCAGACGTTGTTATATGCAAGCAACCTTCTCCCGGCTCAGTATACATATTGACAATTTATCTCTGTCGCTGTGGGCAGAAACACCATTTGTGGCCATTTGTGGCAATGGGTTATTTGACGTGCCGCACACGTATTGTTATTCTCGGCAAATGTTGCCTCTGGAAGCTTTGGCTTTGTCAATACCCAATAGTCGTTCGACCTGATAACAAGATCTATACCTGTTTTGGTCAAACTAACGACGGCCGTCGTTTGGAGGATGGGTCCCACGAAAGTTGTTCATAGTACATCTCCGTCGGTGTCTGTTCTGCGTGACGTCTTCTAGTTCGGAAGCTGTTGCTCCTAATTCATACGCCAGTAGCTGTGGGTGAGTTAACCATGGTCTTTTCTGTCATTGGTTTGGTTGCTAAGCAACCACCTATGTTACCTCTAATGACAGCTACAGTTGACCTTACCGGTGACCTTATAATCTGCGAGCTTTATGTGATGGGCCGTTACGACGTGATTGTAGGTGTGCATCTTCTCACGTAACCTTCAACGTTTAACACTGTAATTAGTGTGCGCATGGAAAAGTGTGTGTTTGAAGTTAATGGGAAAGGGAATAACTAGTCGTAAGTGGCATTAAATAGTTAGTTGTTATTGAGGTATAACTGCAGCGAAAAGGTAAACAGTTGTTAAAATATGAATGCATTTTATAATGACGCAATAATATTGTTATGCTATGAATCGGGTGATACCTACCGCGACTTAAAAAATATTACGTGGTCAAATTGGTCTCACCTGCTTTGTTTGTCTTTCCAGAGGAGGTAGAAGAAGCTTCAGGAACTGAAGAAACAACAGTGGAGGGCTACACAAGTGTGGAGGGCTACACAGAGCCAACGACAACGATAGGTAGAATAAGATAAATTCATTCAAATTTCAAAGTAAAGATAGGTAATATATCCTACAGAAATTGTTTAACCGAAAAAACGATATAACAATTATATCATTGTTCTTCTTGCGAACAGAGGCTCTACATT
>OY759263.1:3149070-3214070 GCA_963662155.1 Lamellibrachia columna
GTAGGAGTGACACTGTTGGCTCAAGGCTGGTTGGTATAACTGACGTAATGTTCACGTACGTGTACCCGTCGTCTACATTCAATCGTCATGTATATATTCGTATTTCGCAACGTCACAATTAGTCAACATAACCCTATACTAACAATGTTCATGATCAAAAAGAATATCTCGAAATCTATAATATGAA
Source organism: Lamellibrachia columna (assembly GCA_963662155.1). Lineage (NCBI taxonomy): Eukaryota > Metazoa > Annelida > Polychaeta > Sabellida > Siboglinidae > Lamellibrachia > Lamellibrachia columna. Next base: position 3,149,258 of record OY759263.1, read on the forward strand.
TATTATTTACGTCAAATACATACAAAATTAATTGTGTAATTAAAAATGCGATTTTGTTGTACAGTACTAAGTCATTATATCGTAATTTGTCTGACAGAAGGGGCAGCGTTATTGTGGACTTTTCGCTGTGGGTGGACGCCATCATCGATGATGTGGACACATTGACAGAAATCCTCGCCAAACACACATTCAACATCACTGGCTACAACGTGGACCCCAACTGCGTCACTTATTCTGGCAAGTTATACTTATATTATTACACTCCTAGCTCACGCACGCACACACGCACGCAGAACACAACGCTCAGGCACGCACGCTCGCTCGCACCCTCGCACGCACGCACGCACGCACACATACATACTAGTTTAAAGCTATCCCGTGATGTTATAAAACATCGCGAAATGACAAAGCCTTGCTATTAAGACAACTGTAATGATTTTTTTTTATCTGAAAATGTCACGTGCTACACGTTCATGTCACGTGCTTTGCGCTAATGTAAAGTTGATCTTCATTGTTAAATGAAAAATGACTTTTTCTTGTTTCCTGTTCCAGATAAACCGCTCGGACACCAAGGTAGAGGTTGTTCTATTGTCGGTTTAAGTCAAACCATATTCTTGTTAAAGGCATTTCACGTTAGATGGTAATATAATGGATTATGCATTCTCATGTGCTTTACAATATTGTACAGCTGCATAACTAATGATTTAATTCTACATGAGCAACGTCGTCATCGTCGTCATCGTCGTCAACGTCATCATCGTCGTCATCGTCGTCATCATCGTCATCGCCGTCATCGTCGTCATCGTCGTCATCGTCGTCAACATCGTCATCGTTATCACCCCGCATGGCATATTGTCATCATTATGATAATGTTATATTGAATCTACTCATAGTGTTGTTGTCGCTGCTATTTATTATTGTTACTTTAGTTATCGCATCGTCGTCGCTATCATCTCCATCATAGTTATGACTGTCTTTGTTTTGTCATTGTCGTTGTCAATGTTTTGATTGACAGCTTTCCCGTGGCTGCCGGTGGTCCTCGGCACGATCCTGTCCGTCGTCCTACTCGTCCTCGTCGTCATTCTCGTCATCTTCGCCGTGCGCAGGTTCAGAAAGAGGCGCCACCGCGAGTCGTCCGAGTCTTATGCCACCACAAGCTACAGGTATTCCACACGTCGGCGTCTCGACACCTCAGAGCATCGTCATTGCTAATATTTAGAGCGTCATGTATGATCATTATTGTTCTAGACACTATTGATTGTTGTAAATATAAAACAATTCTTCGGAACAGCTTTCTTATGTTAATATGCGTTCATGCCACACGACCGTTGATGTAAAGACGACTGAATCAACTTTCTTTTAGTTAATATGCGTTCATGCCACACGACCGTTGATGTAAAGACGACTGAATCAACTTTCTTATGTTAATATGCGTTCATGCCACACGACAGTTGATGTAAAGACGACTGAATCAACTTTCTTATGTTAATATGCGTTCATGCCACACGACCGTTGATGTAAAGACGACTGAATCAACTTTCATTTGTTAATATGCGTTCATGCCACACGACCGTTGATGTAAAGACGACTGAATCAACTTTCTTTTAGTTAATATGCGTTCATGCCACACGACCGTTGATGTAAAGACGACTGAATCAACTTTCTTATGTTAATATGCGTTCATGCCACACGACAGTTGATGTAAAGACGACTGAATCAACTTTCTTATGTTAATATGCGTTCATGCCACACGACCGTTGATGTAAAGACGACTGAATCAACTTTCATTTGTTAATATGCGTTCATGCCACACGACCGTTGATGTAAAGACGACTGAATCAACTTTCTTATGTTAATATGCGTTCATGCCACACGACAGTTGATGTAAAGACGACTGAATCAACTTTCATTTGTTAATATGCGTTCATGCCACACGACCGTTGATGTAAAGACGACTGAATCAACTTTCTTTTGTTAATATGCGTTCATGCCACACGACCGTTGATGTAAAGACGACTGAATCAACTTTCTTTTGTTAATATGCGTTCATGCCACACGACCGTTGATGTAAAGACGACTGAATCAACTTTCTTATGTTAATATGCGTTCATGCCACACGACCGTTGATGTAAAGACAACTGAATCAACTTTCTTTTGTTAATATGCGTTCATGCCACACGACCGTTGATGTAAAGACAACTGAATCAACTTTCTTTTGTTAATATGCGTTCATGCCACACGACCGTTGATGTAAAGACAACTGAATCAACTTTCTTTTGTTAATATGCGTTCATGCCACACGACCGTTGATGTAAAGATGACTGAATCAACTTTCTTATGTTAATATGCGTTCATGCCACACGACCGTTGATGTAAAGACGACTGAATCAACTTTCTTATGTTAATATGCGTTCATGCCACACGACCGTTGATGTAAAGACGACTGAATCAACTTTCTTTTAGTTAATATGCGTTCATGCCACACGACCGTTGATGTAAAGACGACTGAATCAACTTTCTTATGTTAATATGCGTTCATGCCACACGACCGTTGATGTAAAGACGACTGAATCAACTTTCATTTGTTAATATGCGTTCATGCCACACGACCGTTGATGTAAAGACGACTGAATCAACTTTCTTATGTTAATATGCGTTCATGCCACACGACAGTTGATGTAAAGACGACTGAATCAACTTTCATTTGTTAATATGCGTTCATGCCACACGACCGTTGATGTAAAGACGACTGAATCAACTTTCTTATGTTAATATGCGTTCATGCCACACGACCGTTGATGTAAAGACGACTGAATCAACTTTCTTTTGTTAATATGCGTTCATGCCACACGATCGTTGATGTAAAGACGACTGAATCAACTTTCTTATGTTAATATGCGTTCATGCCACACGACCGTTGATGTAAAGACGACTGAATCAACTTTCATTTGTTAATATGCGTTCATGCCACACGACCGTTGATGTAAAGACGACTGAATCAACTTTCTTATGTTAATATGCGTTCATGCCACACGACCGTTGATGTAAAGACGACTGAATCAACTTTCTTTTGTTAATATGCGTTCATGCCACACGATCGTTGATGTAAAGACGACTGAATCAACTTTCTTATGTTAATATGCGTTCATGCCACACGACCGTTGATGTAAAGACGACTGAATCAACTTTCTTTTGTTAATATGCGTTCATGCCACACGACCGTTGATGTAAAGACGACTGAATCAACTTTCTTATGTTAATATGCGTTCATGCCACACGACCGTTGATGTAAAGACGACTGAATCAACTTTCTTTTGTTAATATGCGTTCATGCCACACGACCGTTGATGTAAAGACGACTGAATCAACTTTCTTATGTTAATATGCGTTCATGCCACACGACCGTTGATGTAAATACGACTGAATCAACTTTCATTTGTTAATATGCGTTCATGCCACACGACCGTTGATGTAAAGACGACTGCATCAACATAGCAACGCAACATCATCGCCATAATTACAGATGTGATCATAATTACTACCAAACAACGATTCGCCTTATTGTCACCAATGTAATTGTGAAGCGTGCATTTATTTCAGTCCGACCTTCTCGAGACGGCCAATGTTGTGGCAACTGCGTAGTCCGGCGATGCTAACAGACCTTACTAGCGGCCAGCAGCAGGAACAACAGAGAATGAACGTCGTAAGTTGTCGTTTTTTATAATATCTACTCCGACTCTAGGCTACAACGCGTGCTCTAAAACTTGGCTCTCTGTCGCCTGCACAACCGCGGCCGGTGGGATAGCCTCACTCGAACGATTTAGTCCACCTCAAGCCCCTACTGTACTTCGTCAGCCCCCACTGTACTACGTCAGCCCCCACTGTACTTCGTCAGCCCCAACTGTACTTCGTCAGCCCCCACTGTACTTCGACAGCCCCCACTGTACTAAGACCTGCAGTTGAATGAATCACTGTACTTCGTCAGCCCCTACTGTACTACGTCAGCCCCCACTGTACTTCGTCAGCCCCAACTGTACTTCGTCAGCCCCCACTGTACTACGTCAGCCCCCACTGTACTTCGTCAGCCCCCACTGTACTTCGTCAGCCCCCGCTGTACTTCGTCAGCCCTCACTGTACTTCGTCAGCCCCCACTGTACTACGTCAGCCCCCACTGTACTTCGTCAGCCCCAACTGTACTTCGTCAGCCCCCACTGTACTTCGACAGCCCCCACTGTACTAAGACCTGCAGTTGAATGAATCACTGTACTTCGTCAGCCCCTACTGTACTACGTCAGCCCCCACTGTACTTCGTCAGCCCCAACTGTACTTCGTCAGCCCCCACTGTACTACGTCAGCCCCCACTGTACTTCGTCAGCCCCCACTGTACTTCGTCAGCCCCCGCTGTACTTCGTCAGCCCTCACTGTACTTCGTCAGCCCCCACTGTACTACGTCAGCCCCCACTGTACTACGTCAGCCCCCACTGTACTACGTCAGCCCCCACTGTACTTCGTCAGCCCCCGCTGTACCTCGTCAGCCCCCACTGTACTACGTCAGCACCCACTGTACTTCGTCAGCCCCCACTGTACCTCGTCAGCCCCCACTGTACTACGTCAGCACCCACTGTACTACGTCAGCCCCCGCTGTACTTCGTCAGCCCCCACTGTACTTCGTCAGCCCCCACTGTACCTCGTCAGCCCCCACTGTACTTCGTCAGCCCCCACTGTACTTCGTCAGCCCCCACTGTACCTCGTCAGCCCCCACTGTACTACGTCAGCCCCCACTGTACTACATCAGCCCCCACTGTACTTCGTCAGCCCCCACTGTACCTCGTCAGCCCCCACTGTACCTCGTCAGCCCCCACTGTACTTCGTCAGCCCCCACTGTACTTCGTCAGCCCCCACTGTACCTCGTCAGCCCCCACTGTACTACGTCAGCCCCCACTGTACTACATCAGCCCCCACTGTACTACGTCAGCCCCCGCTGTACTTCGTCAGCCCCCACTGTACTTCGTCAGCCCCCACTGTACTTCGTCAGCCCCCACTGTACTAAGACCTGCAGTTGAATGATCGGCCTCCCGGGCCACTCCAGGACCAACGATCGACCATTGGTGGACGTCATCCTCCCGGGCTACCCAGGACCAACGATCAACCATTGGTGGAAGTCACCCTCCAGGGCCACTCCAGGACCAACGATCGACCATTGATGCACGTCATCCTCCCGGGCCACTCCAGGACCAACGATCGACCATTGGTGGACGTCACCCTCCCGGGCCACTCCAGGACCAACGATCGACCATTGATGCACGTCATCCTCCCGGGCCACTCCAGGACCAACGATCGACCATTGGTGGACGTCATCCTCCCGGGCCACCCGAAGACCAACGATCAACCATTTGTGGACGTCACCCTCCCGGGCCACCCAGGACCAACGATCGACCATTGGTGGACGTCATCCTCCCGGGCTACCCAGGACCAACGATCAACCATTGGTGGAAGTCACCCTCCAGGGCCACTCCAGGACCAACGATCGACCATTGGTGGACGTCATCCTCCCGGGCCATTCCAGGACCAACGATCGACCATTGATGCACGTCATCATCCCGGGCCACTCCAGGACCAACGATCGACCATTGGTGGACGTCATCCTCCCGGGCCACCCGAAGACCAACGATCAACCATTGGTGCACGTCATCCTCCCGGGCCACTCCAGGACCAACGATCAACCATTGGTGGACGTCACCCTCCCGGGCCACCCAGGACCAACGATCGACCATTGATGCACGTCATCCTCCCGGGCCACTCCAGGACCAACGATCGACCATTGATGCACGTCATCCTCCCGGGCCACTCCAGGACCAACGATCGACCATTGGTGCACGTCATCCTCCCGGGCCACTCCAGGACCAACGATCGACCATTGGTGGACGTCATCCTCCCGGGCAACCCGAAGACCAACGATCAACCATTTGTGGACGTCACCCTCCCGGGCCACCCAGGACCAACGATCAACCATTGGTGGACATCATCCTCCCGGGCCACCCAGGACCAACGATCGACCATTGGTGGAAGTCACCCTCCCGGGCCACCGCAAGACCAACGATCAACCATTGGTGGAAGTCACCCTCCCGGGCCACCCCAGGACCAACGATCAACCAATCGTTCCTCTCACGGCCGGGTGAAGCTGGCAATCGTTCCCCTGACGGCCGGGTGAAGCTGGCAATCAATACTGTTCGTCGAAGTTTCCCCTTCTTCTTCGACCATTGGTCCGGTTTCACTGCCCTCTCCACTCCTCCATCCCCCGTCCTCGTTGCCACTCCCCTATCCATCGTCCTCGTTGCCACTCCCCTATTCATCGTCCTCGTTGCCACTCCCCTTCCACTCCCGCTAAATCTGTCTTCACGCAGTCCTCCCACCTCAGTCTCGGTCTTCCTCTTCTCCTTCCCTCCACTCTGAGCGTATCCACTCTCGTCGTCAACCGTCCCCTTCCCTTCTTTCCACGCGTCAGGCCCACTTCAACCCTCGCCAGCTTCCTCTTGAAACTCGCTTTCACACCAACCTCCTCCCTCAGCTCCTCCATCGCTTGTCTACTCTTTTCACTCCGGCAATTCTTCTCAATCCAGTTATTTTCACAAAATTTATCTTGTTGTTCTCCCGTCATCGCCATCGTCTCTTGGTCGTTTAGGCAGGTGTTTCGCATGAGGTAAACGCTTTTCCCCTTAGCTCCGAAATATATATATATTATATCCCATCATCCCTTCCACCCCCACCCCCACCCCCACGCATTCGCCCCAGCTTGTATTCTCATGCCACATTCCGTCCCCGCACACCTCTCCACCCAGACATACAAACTGCCTTGCTGTTTCAGTTTCTGCCCTTCCAGTCTTATATTTAGATCTTTGTTCTGCTGCCCGACTCAAAGCACGTCCAACCCAAAGCACCACCTCCGCTAGGCCTACTGCGATACATTGTGTTTAAGGCACTGCCCTGTCTCAGGCTGACGTTCACCCGGAATTACTCCGCCAATCCCGGTCTGCACGCTGCTCTACCTTTTGTGTCTTCATATGTTCCATCAACCATCCTCACCTGCGCCTCTGGAACACCCATCCACCTCATCGTGTCACTCATCCACCTCATCGTGTCACCCATCCACCTCATCGTGGACAGGTCATCTCTCGCAGAAGCGTGTCACCAGCTTTCTCCATGTCTATGAATCCCACAGCCATAATCACCAGTCCCTCCAATCTCTCCACAAGTTGCACCACAGTGTAGCGATTACCAGTTAAAATGTCTGCGATGTCATTTATTTGACAGGACTGGAATGCGTTGCGAAACTTTATTCGACCAAAGGGACGCGAGGAATGGGTGAGTTGATCTTCAAGTGAACATCGTATCGCAGTGCAAGCGTCTGTCTGGTTGTGCGCTGTTAACTGATTGCTACACTGATTGCTACACTGATGTTGTTTGGAAGTAGTTCGAGCTTTCGGGGCTCACCTCTAAACAAATATAGAAGCAGCAGCGGCGGCGGCTGCGGCGGCGGCTGCGGCGGCGGCTGCGGCGGCGGCGGCGGCGGCGGCGGCGGCGGCGGCGGCGGCGGCAGCAGCAGCAGCATTTTGTTGATACAGTTGACTCCGCTTAATAGATTCACTTAATAGAATCACTTAGGGTAAATGTGCAGTAATTTGATTATATTAAGCGACTGATTCACTTAAGCGGCTCATTTTATTTCAGGGAATAGGGAACGATTCCGTTCCATCTGATAACCTAATACACCTAATACACCTAATACATTCCGTTCCATCTGATAACCTAATACACCTAATACACCTAATACATTCCGTTCCACCTGATACATTTGATTCAACTAAACCATTGATTCTGTTATTCGTTATATATATATATTTCAGTCGTGGACGGAGAAGTAGCCTGAAGTAGCCTGAAGTAGCCTGAAGTAGCCTGCAGCCCGGACAGAGGATGAAGAGGCGCAGGAAACACTGAACGAACCTTGAGGAAAACATATGTAGCGATGTGATGTGTAATATTTATTATCTTCGAATGTTCAAGTCAAAACAATTAAAACCCGCCAGTGAGTAGCGATGTCATGAGGCGTAATGGCACGAACAATATTGGTCTCACTGAATATTATTTAAGATACGAAATCCATACTATGCGATCGTCGTTGCTTTGTCTTATGAAATTAACCAGACGTATTCGTAAGCTTTACACATATACTATCGTTGTGTGCATCATTGCATTTATGTAACTTGGGTAAATATGCCTGGAGGAATTAAAGCCAAAGAACGACTAACGAAAGTTTCGTAACGAATTGTTGGTTTATTGCATATGATGCTTTGTTCAATTTATCCAAGACTACATGTTCTATTCCGTCTTTGTCATTATTATGTTGATCAATTTGTTATTTTATCAGCTGAGTTACTGACGTCGTTACAAGTTACACAAACACTCTCGACTGAAGATTATGGTTAAGACCGGTCGGAAGGAAGTAGGGTTAGTTGACTTATCTGTGCGCCAGGTTTGTTTTCTCAGTAACTTAATATAATGTGTACTGCCTTACTTCAAGTGCATCAGCAATACACAATGTATGTTTAGATATTTTATATGATGTTGGAACAAAGTATTCATGTATTATGGTACACTGCATAGGGTATATGCAAACTCCCCACCAGGGGGCGCCACTAACCATTTCACCACTGCCAGATTTGATGTGCAGATTCTGCACATCTTTACTTCATTTGGTACACTCCTAGTTTTTGTCAAGATATCTCTCAATTCCAATTGCATACAATAGTGGATAGTGTTTGCATTGAACATGTCTATAGAAACACAATAACGTCTTTGTTAGAGACGTATACTCAAGTGCACAGTTGCATTGACGTGACAAGTCGTAAACAACAATCGCGTTGCCCAGGCAACCACTCGTTTATACCACTTTTATGTCAGTGGTGATACGCTGAGTGGCGCTACTGTCTGGGGAGTATGGGGTATACATAGTAATATTTTCCGAACAGAGGAACTTTTAATAAAAAGACAATCTCATTTCTCAATAGCTACATATTTGGTCCGCAGACACTTATCAATTATTGTGTGAATGAATATGGTACAATACTATCATTAGTTCGATACTATCAATCAACTTGTTTAATCATTTGGTATATTATCGAGAATATCCATATTGCACCACACTTGTGCAAACATCGGACACGTAAATAAAATTAATTAATTGACATCTGCGTTTGTCTTTGAATGTTGTTTTCAAGGAGTCAACTTTTGTAACGCCCTTGATTGTCTTTCGTACATCACCCTGACCTAATATAATTAGGAGACTTGTTGACTCTAGTCACAAGGGCTGACTCGACTCGGACTTTGAATTCAGATTTAACAAGATTGCCATCTCGAACAACAAGTTCCAGATGGCAAGTGGACAAGGAAGCCATTGGCTTATCGAGAGGCCAACAATTTTCTCATCTATGTGTAGCCCGCCCTTATCAGATATCTGTCAATTCTATTTTTAAACATATTCACACTACTAGCATTAACACAATCATTTGGCAGTTTGTTCCATTCATTTATCACCCTGTGTGAGAAAGAGTACTTTCTCATGTCCAACCTACACTGCTCCTTAACTAATGCTGCTTTGTGTCCTCTGGTTCTACTGCCTTCTTTAAGTTTGAAGAACATATTCCTATCAACATCCTCATAACCGTTTACTATTTTAAACACTTCTATTTGGTCTCCTCTTAGTCTCCTGGTCTCTAGTGTTGTCAAACCACATTGTAATAAGCGACTTTCGTAACTAAGGTCTCTTAATTCTGGAATCATCTTAGTTGCTCTTCGTTGTATTCTTTCTAGCTTATCTATGTCTTTTTTACGATATGGCCTCCATGCTTGAATACAATATTCCAAATGTGGTCTAACTATTGCTTTGTACAGGGGTACAATTAGATGTTTCTCCTTATACGTGATAGTTCTCCTAATTAGCCCTAGAATTTGATTTCCTTTCGAAGCAGCAATCCCACATTGCTCTGAAACTTTCGTGTCAGCATTAAATGTTACTCCTAAATCCTTTTCTTGTGTGGTTCTACCTAGTACAGCATCCCCCATTTTATATTCCTCGTCCATATTTCCATGTCCTATGTGTATACATTTACACTTCCCAAAATTGAATAACATTTGCCATTTTTCTGACCATTTAACTAATTTTTCTAGATCATCCTGTAAACTTTGTTTATCTGTATCATTAGTAACCTTTCTGAATACTTTTGTGTCATCTGCAAATTTGAGTACTTTGCTAGATATGTCATCCTCCAAATCATTTATATATATTAAAAACAGTATAGGCCCTAACACTGATCCCTGTGGTACCCCACTCAAAACAGATTTCCAGTTTGAAATCTTACCATCTACTATTACTCTCTGTCTTCTGTGTGTAAGCCACTTTTCTATCCAGTTGATTACATCATTGCCTATACCATGGGCTTTTAGTTTAAGTAACAATCTTTGATGTGGCACTTTATCGAAAGCTTTCTGAAAATCTAAGTAGACAACATCCACTGGTGACCCGTCATCTACCCACTTTGTAATTTCTTCTAAAAAACATAAGAGATTGGTTAGACATGACCTTGCTTTTAGGAATCCATGTTGAGATGTATTTATTAATTTATGTTTTATGAGGAATTCCACCATGTGGTCTCTAATTAATGTTTCGAGTAATTTACATACAACTGATGTTAAACTCACTGGTCTGTAATTTTCTGGCTTCTTCCTCGATCCCTTCTTAAATAGCGGCGTAATGTTTGCTTCTTTCCATTCTGAAGGAACTATTCCTTCTTCTAGTGACAAGTTAAATAAGTTTGCAAGTGGTGTACTAATTTGATCAACAATTTCCTTTAGCAGTTTTGGTGGTATCCCATCAACCCCAGGTGATTTATTATCTTTCATCTTCTTAATTTTCTTTGCTATCATTTCAGGAGTTACAAATAACTGCCCTAAATGTTCTGATTTATTGCCCTCAAATTTAGTCAATGGAACTGGAAGTGAGCTGATATCTTCTGTGGTAAAAACTGAGCTAAAATACTCATTCAGGACCTCTGCCATTTGGAACCCATCTGAAATTATGTTTTCACTGTTGTTTTCCAGTGGTCTGACCTTATCTCGAACTTTCTGTTTACTCCTTACATAAGCATAGAAACTCTTGCTGTCATTTTTTATATTACCTGCCAATTTTTTTTCAAAGGTTCTTTTAGATTTTCTAATTTCAGTTGTAGCTAGGTTAAGTGCCTCTTTATAGTTTGTGTAGTCTTCTACATTTCCAGTGTGTTTATAGACCTTCCACAGCATCTGTTTGTGAGCAATTTTTCTAATAGCTTCTTTTGACAGGTGTTTTTTCCTGGATCTTTTCCCTTGTTTTCTTAATGGAATAAATTTCTCAATAATGTCCTCAATCTCATATTTTAAACAAGTCCAGCATTCTGTTGCTGTCTTGTTCTTCAGCAAGTTATTCCAATCTATATTTGCTAGATATGTTCTCATCACTTTATATTTGCCTTTGTTGAAGTTCCTCCTCCATTGTTTTTTATATGTATTCCCTGTTTTTACTTTTATATTGAAATGGATTTGGTTATGGTCACTTGAACCCAAAGGTTCGTGTACTTTAACATTATCAACTAATTCATTTTGAGAAGACAAAATTAAATCTAACACATTCCCACCTCTGGTTGGTTCCAAGACATGTTGAGTAAGGAAACAATCCTGTGTTAGAAGTAGAAACTGATGGTCGTCACCTCCAGCACTCTCTAATGATTCCCATTGTATATGGCCATGGTTAAAATCACCCATTATAACACATTCTCCCTTGCTCACCTCCCTTATCGCCTTTTGTAATTTTACATCTTCCTCTTGTCCTATGTTAGGACTACGATAAACTACTCCTATTGTTAATGTTGAGTTCCTGGTAACTATGTTACACCAAATTGCTTCCACACTATCTGCTTCACTTTTCAGTGTAATTTCATATGCTTGGATATATTCTTTAATATACAAAATTACTCCACCTCCCCTTCTTTCTCGTCTATCCTTCCTAAACATTACATAGCCTGTCAGTGCTAACTCAGCATCTACTATATCTTCATTTGCCCATGATTCTGTGATGCCTATTACATGAGGATCAATATCTGCTACCATAATGTCTAACTCACTTTTTTTATTTACTATGCTCCTGGCATTTAAGCATACACATTTAAGTTCATTGTCTGAAATTATTGGTGAACATTTCTTTGGATGTGTATTTGTAGTAGTACTCCTTTGAGTTTTCTCTGTCAGTTCCCCCTGCGCATCTAGTTTAAATAATCTATGGTACCTGTGCCCTCGTCGACAACTCTGACAAACTCACACGCAAGAACTGCAGCGCCCTTCCCTGTCAGATGAAGTCCATCTCTCATGAAAAAGTCACCTCTTCCCACAAAGTTTAACCACATGTCTACGAAGCCTACTCCCTCCTCCATACATACCTTCTGTACCTGTGTGTTGATCGCCACCCTTCTACAGTTCCTATATTCCTCACCCCTGCCTCCCATTATTGGTAATATCCCCGACAATATGATCTGCCCAACTCGTGCCTCTTTAAGTGTCTTGATCAACCTCCTGTACTTACCAATGATGGCTGACGTTCCCTCCTTATCTGCATTATTCGTTCCCACATGCACGAGAACAGCACCTCCCGTGCCACCACCCATGACCTGTCCTGCCTTCTCTGCTATATCCTCTACTTTTGCCCCTGGTAGGCATACTGTTATGTCATCTCCTCTATTTACAATTTTATCCACTTTCCTAATGATAGAATCCCCCATAAATACCCGGGCTTTCCTCGCTTTCCCCTGTGATACTACATCAGCAAAGCTCCTTTCCTGTTGCACACTACTAGTATGCCCCCTTTCTCTCATATCATCAACCTTTACTGTCTTACCACCTGGCAATCCCTCTCCACTCACCCGCTTACCTCTCTTTTGTTGCATTCTCTGCCTTCTGTCATCTTTCTTCTTCTTACCAGCTTTCTCCCTCACATTGCCACTGCTCTCCTTGTTCTCCTCGGTCTCACCACCTCTGCTCTCCTCGGTCTCACCACCTCTGCTCTCATCATTCTCACCATGATAGAATCCCCCATGACCTGTCACCTTCCCTCCTCTCAGCTTCCTCCCAGGCTGAGGTGAGCTCTCCCTAGCATCTCTTGTGTCTTTCCCCACTTTATCGTCTACTGTTCCCTCACCGGAACTACCGGCACAACTCCCCTGTTCCCTTCCCACCATTGCCACAACGAGCAACCTCAGCTCTTCCAACTCCACCTCTAGTTCCTTCATCCTTGCGCATCCCCTACACTCAAAACTAAAACTATCTGCCTGGACCTCAGCCCAGGACTTCTCGCACCCAGACTTGACGAAATCTACCCAGTTACTACAACTGCCACAAATTAAGTGCCTTGTGGCCTTTAACTGCCGTTTGCACGGCGCCATCATACAATTTAGTTTTAATTAGTTTGCTACGTTAGCCTTGAATAAGGCTGTTTTAGTGATCAAAAGAACACTTTAGGCTAAAAATCCTGCCACCTAGCGAATACGGAGAACACTGTGTAACAAAACAACGAAGTCAGTGTGTACTAATTTACGCTAAAATCCTGCTGTTAATTCCTTTTTACCGAAAACGTTGACTACCACTATGTCAGATATTACCTTATGTATGTAATTTAAGTAAATAAATCACTTTATCTTATATATATATTAGCTAATGTAAACGATAGCTCGATGCACGGGTTGAATGACCTGTAAACAAACTCCCTTTTATCACTCGTTGAGTTTGAATCCGGGAAAAAAAAATACTACCTCTGTTAACAACAACGGTTTCTTAATATATGTCTACAAGAAGTTGGTGAACAATATATGTATAATACTAATACTTAATCTAACCAATATTCACTGTTACTGACTATTCACTGTTATCTAAATTTTCGAATTGTAAACACCCCTATTAACGCTCGCTGAATTCCCTGACAGAATCCGAAACTAACTTACTCTAAAATACTCCCTCTGACTAATAATTAACAAAACCTGTTTCCTAATATATGTCTACAATACGTTTGTGTATAATATATATGCAATAGTAATACTTATTCTATTTGATATTCCACGTATTTCTGAAAATGATCTACACCAAATTCAAGTCGCTGCACCAAGTCCAAGTAGCCGGAAGATACTATCATTAGTTCGATACTATCTTTAGTTCGAAACTAACATTAGTTCGATACTATCACCAATCGTGTGCTCTTAACGCAGAGAACACTTAAGCAGACATGGGTTAAGCAGATAATTCTGTCAGGGATGTTATCAGTAATTGGAAGCAGGGGTCATGGTTATTGACATTGGACCCACGCCAATTTGGCACACACCATTATGATCTGCTACTTTTCCAAGTAAACACGGTGTCGTCGTGTCCTTACACTGTTTATGTAGTGCAATATCCATCATTCAGGTGAGTGTCCCGCTGTCATATAGAATATGACCCCATGGAAGATGGGGCCCCGGGGGTCCATATTCCATAATGGCCCATTGGTATATTTCCTATGTCAGGTATAATGTGGACCTAATGGAAAATGAACCTGGTTACATTTTCCCAATCAAATTTGGACCCAGTGTATTCATATTGTATTATAGAATATGAGCTCTGCCATATACTGTGGGCCCACACTGTCCCGTCATAAATTTCTATACACACTAATAAGGTCAACTGTGATTTACTATTTGTGAGAAAGGTTTCCTAATGTAAAAGCTAATTGCGTTTATGCTTTTGGTGTAGAAGACATACTGTCGTACTTTGGAAACAGCGATGTAATAATATGAGTAAAACGGTGATAGACATAACTGATGGAAAACTGGTAGGTAACTGGTAGATATTGCCGAACAGAATAATATAATTTGTTTACATGCTTTTTGGAAAACATGTGTTTAGCTGTGAAGACGAAGAATATACGAATGAAAGAATGAAAGAATGAAAGAATAAATGAATGAATGAATGAATAAATGGATGAACGAACGAACGAACGAACGAACGAACGGATGAATTAATGAATTACTAAAATAATAAATTCATTAACGAATGAATGAATGAACGACTGGATAAATTAATTAATTCATTAATAAATTAATTGTCAGAAAAAAGTCTACTCATTTAAAATTCAATTGATGAAAACGTTAATTTTCTGACGATCACTGAGATCTGTTGTACCCCGGGTGAAAACATTGCAATCTTCAACGACATTGATATTTTAAAGTATCGAAGCTTGCTTGTTACAAATGTGTGCTCGTGCCCTGGAAAAGTTGGCGAGGGCAGTGACGTTTTTAGAGACGGTGGGGCAGTGGCGTATTTACGGAAGGCGGGGTAATTGCGTTTTTAGGGACGGCGGGGCAGTGGAGTATTTAGGGACGGCGGGGCACTGGCGTATTTAGGGACGGCGGGGCACTGGCGTATTTAGGGACGGCGACAGAAGTGGCGTAGTTAGGGGCGGCGAGGGAAGTGGCGTAATTAGGGGCGGCGAGGGAAGTGGCGTCGTTAAGGGCGGCGATGGAAGTGGCGTAGTTAAGGGCGACGAGGGAAGTGACGCAATTAAGGGCGACGAAGGAAGTGGCGAGGTAAAGGGCGGCGAGGGAAGTGGCGTAGTTAAGGGCAGCGAAGGAAGTGGCGTAGTTAGGGGCGGCGAGGGAAGTGGCGTAGTCAGGGGCGGCGAAGGAACTGGCTTAGTTAAGGGCGGCGAGGGAAGTGGAGTATTTAAGGCGGCGAAGGGAGTGGCGAGGTTAAGGGCGGCGAGGGAAGTGGCGTAATTAAGGGCGGCGAAGGAAATGGCTTAATTAAGGGCGGCGAAGGAAGTGGCGTATTTAGGAACGGCGAAGGAATTGGCATATTTAGGGACGGCGAGGGAAGTGGCGTATTTAGGGACGGCGAAGGAAGTGGCATATTTAGGGACGGCGAAGGAAGTGGCGTGTTTAGGGACGGCGAAGGAAGTGGCGTATTTAGGGACGGCGAGGGAAGTGGCGTATTTAGGGACGGCGAGGGAAGTGGCGTATTTAGGGACGGCGAAGGAATTGGCGTATTTAGGGACGGCGAGGGAAGTGGCGTATTTAGGGACGGCGAGGGAAGTGGCGTATTTAGGGACGGCGAAGGAAGTGGCGTAGTTAGGGGCGGCGAAGGAATTGGCGTAGTTTTGGGACGGCGAAGGCAGTGGCGTAGTTAGGGGCGGCGAGGGAACTGGTGTAGTTAAGGGCGGCGATGGAAGTGGCGTATTTAAGGGCGGCGATGGAAGTGGCGTAGTTAAGGGCGACGAAGGAAGTGGCGTAGTTAGGAGCGGCGAAGGAACTGGCTTACTTAAGGGCGGCGAGGGAAGTGGCGTATTTAAGGGCGGCGAAGGAACTGTCGAGGTTAAGGGCTGCGAGGGAATGGCGTAATTAAGGGCGGCGAAGGAACTGGCTTAGTTAAGGGCGGTGAGGGAACTGGCGTAGTTAAGGGCGGTGAGAGAGGTGAGGTAGTTAAGGGCGGCGATGGAAGTGGCGTAGTTAAGGGCGGCGAGAGAAGTGACGTAGTTAAGGGTGGCGTAGTTACGGGCGGCGCTGGAAGTGGCGTAGTTAAGGGCGGCTAGGGAAATGGTGTAGTTAAGGGCGGCGAGGGAAGTGGCGTAGTTAAGGGCGGCGATGGAAGTGGCGTAGTTAAGGGCGGCGAGAGAAGTGACGTAATTAAGGGCGGCGATGGAAGTGGCGTAGTTAAGGGCGGTGAGGGAATTGGCGTAGCTAAGGGCGGCGAGAGAAGTGACGTAGTTAAGGGCGGCGATGGAAGTGACGTAAATTTAACAAGATTTAACAAGATTGCCATCCCAAACAACAAGTTCTAGATGGCAAAGTGGACAAGGAAGCCATTGGCTTATCGAGAGTCCAACAATTTTCTCATCTATGTGTAGCCCACCCTTATCAAATATCTGTCAATTCTATGTTTAAACATATTCACACTACTAGCATTAACACAATCATTTGGCAGTTTGTTCCATTCATTTATCACCCTCTGTGAGAAAGAGTACTTTCTCATGTCCAACCTACACTGCTCCTTAACTAAAGCTGCTTTGTGTCCTCTGGTTCTATTGCCTTCTTTAAGTTTGAAGAACATATTCCTATCAACATCCTCATAACCGTTCACTATTTTAAATACTTCTATTTGGTCTCCTCTTAGTCTCCTGGTCTCTAATGTTGTCAAACCACATTGTAATAAGCGACTTTCATAACTAAGGTCTCTCAATTCTGGAATCATTTTGGTTGCTCTTCGTTGTATTCTTTCTAGCTTGTCTATTTCCTTTTTACGATACGGCCTCCATGCTTGAATACAATATTCCAAATGTGGTCTAACTATTGCTTTGTACAGGGGTACAATTAGCTGTTTCTCCTTATACATGATAGTTCTCCTAATTAGCCCTAGAATTTGATTTCCTTTTGAAGCAGCAATCCCACATTGCTCTGAAACTTTCATGTCAGCACTAAATGTTACTCCTAAGTCCTTATCTTGTGTGGTTCTACCTAGTACAGCGTCCCCCATTTTATATTCTTCGTCCATGTTTCCATGCCCTATGTGTATACATTTGCACTTCCCAAAATTGAATAACATTTGCCATTTTTCTGACCATTTAACTAATTTATCTAGATCATCCTGTAAACTTTGTTTATCTGTATCATTTGTAACCTTTCTGAATACTTTTGTGTCATCTGCAAATTTGAGTACTTTGCTAGATATGTCATCTCCTAGATCATTTATATATATTAAAAACAGTATAGGGCCTAATACTGATCCCTGTGGTACCCCACTCAAAACCGATTTCCAGTTTGAAATCTCACCGTCTACTATTACTCTCTGTCTTCTGTGTGTAAGCCACTTTTCTATCCAGTTGATTACATCATTACCTATACCATGGGCTTTTAGTTTAAGTATCAATCTCTGGTGGCACTTTATCGAAAGCTTTCTGAAAATCTAAGTAGACAACATCCACTGGTGACCCGTCATCTACCCACTTTGTAATTTCTTCTAAAAAACATAAGAGATTGGTTAGACATGACCTTGCTTTTAGGAATCCATGTTGAGATGTATTTATTAATTTATGTTTTATGAGGAATTCCACCATGTGGTCTCTAATTAATGTTTCGAGTAATTTACATACAACTGATGTTAAACTGACTGGTCTGTAATTTTTTGGTTTGTTCCTCAATCCCTTCTTAAATAGTGGCGTAATGTTTGCTTCTTTCCATTCTGATGGAACTATTCCTTCTTCTAGTGACAAGTTAAACAATTTTAGTTAAGGGCGGCGAGAGAAGTGACGTAGTTAAGGGCGGCGAGGGAAGTGGCGTAGTTAAGGGCGGCGAGAGAAGTGGCATAGTTACGGGCGGCGATGGAAGTGGCGTAGTTAAGGGCGGCTAGGGAAGTGGTGTAGTTAAGGGCGGCTAGGGAAGTGGCGTAGTTAAGGGCGGCGAGAGAAGTGGCGTAGTTAAGGGCGGCGAGGCAAGTGGCGTAGTTAAGGGCGGCGAAGGAACTGGCTTAGTTAATGGCGGCGACGGAAGTGGCGTATTTAAGGGGGCGAAGGAAGTTGCGTAATTAAGGGCGGCGAAGGAAGTTGCGTAGTTAAGGGCGGCGATGGAAGTGGCGTAGATAAGCGAGGGAAGTAGCATAATTAAGGGCGGTGAAGGAACTGGCTTGGTTAAGGGCGGCGAAGGAACTGACTTAGTTAAGGGCGGCGAAGGAACTGACTTAGTTAAGGACGGCGAGGGAAGTGGCGTAGTTAAGGGCGGCGAGGGAAGTGGCGTAATTAAGGGCGGCGATGGAAGTGTTGTAGTTAAGGGCGGCGAAGGAAGTGTTGTAGTTAAGGGCGGCGAGGGAAGTGGCGTAGTTAAGGGCGGCGAGGGAAGTGGCGTAATTAAGGGCGGCGATGGAAGTGTTGTAGTTAAGGGCGGCGATGGAAGTGTTGTAGTTAAGGGCGGCGAAGGAAGTAGTGTAGTTAAGGGCGGCGAAGGAAGTAGTGTAGTTAAGGGCCGCGAGGGAAGTGTTGTAGTTAAGGGCGGCTAGGGAAGTGACGTAGTTAAGGGCGGTGAAAGAACTGGCTTAGTTAATGGCGGCGAGGGAAGTTGCGTAGTTATGGGCGGCGAGGGAAGTGGCGTAATTAAATGCGGCGAGGGAAGTGGCGTAATAATGGGCGGCGAGGAAAGTGTTGTAGTTAAGGGCGGCGAAAGAAGTAGCGTAGTTCAGGGCGACAATGGAAGTGATTTAACAAGATTTAACAAGATTGCCATCCCAAACTACAAGTTCCAGATGGCAAGTGGACAAGGAAGCCATTGGCTTATCGAGAGTCCAACAATTTTCTCATCTATGTGTAGCCCGCCCTTATCAAATATCTGTCACTTCTATTTTTAAATATATTCACACTACTAGCATTAACACAATCATTTGGCAGTTTGTTCCATTCATTGTGAGAAAGAGTACTTTCTCATGTCCAACCTACACTGCTCCTTAACTAATGCTGCTTTGTGTCCTCTGGTTCTACTGCCTTCTTTAAGTTTGAAGAACATATTCCTGTCAACATCCTTATAACTATTCACTATTTTAAACAATTTTATTTGGTCTCCTCTTAGTCTCCTGGTCTCTAGTGTTGTCAAACCACATTTTAATAAGCGACTTTCGTAACTAATGTCTCTCAATTCTGGAATCATTTTTAGTTGTTCTTCGTTGTATTCTTTCTAGCTTGTCTATGTCCTTTTTACAATATGGCCTCCATGCTTGAATACAATATTCCAAATGTGGTCTAACTATTGCTTTGTACAGGGGTACAATTAGCTGTTTCTCCTTATACATGATAGTTCTCCTAATTAGCCCTAGAATTTGATTTCCTTTCGAAGCAGCAATCCCACATTGCTCTGAAACTTTCATGTCAGCACTAAATGTTACTCTTAAGTCCTTTTCTTGTGAGGTTCTACCTAGTACAGCATCCCCCATTTTATATTTTTCGTCCATGTTTCCATGTCCTATGTGTTTACATTTACACTTCCCAAAATGTAATAACATTTGCAATTTTTTTACTATTTAACTAACTTATCTAGATCATCCTGTAAACTTTGTTTATCTGTATCATTAATAGTGGCGTAGTTAAGGGAGGCGAGGGAAGTGGCGTAGTTAAGGGCGCCGAAGGAAGTTGCGTAGTTAAGGACGGCGAGGGAAGTGGCGTAGTTAAGGGCGCCGAAGAAAGTGGCGTAGTTAAGGGCGGCGAGGGAAGTTGCGTAGTTAAGGGCGCCGAAGGAAGTTGCGTAGTTAAGGACGGCGAGGGAAGTGGTGTAGTTAAAGGCGGCGAGGGATTTGTCCCACGGTCCCCCGTTTGGCTTAATTTTTTTTATTTTTAAAACATGGTAGCATGGTAAACAAATGGGTGATTAAATCCCGACCCTTCCCCTTTGGTCTCCCCCTTTGCAAGATCCTAGATTCGTTACTGGGCGGGCTGTGGTGTTGACCTTCTATATTCAAAGTTCAACGTTTTCAAAGATTCCTTTGACTATAGACACGCGGTTAAATTTTTCGTATGTATGGAAACCGTTACCGTATCATCTGCTAGCTATGATATCCATTTGATTAAGAGGGCCACTTGTTTATGCTTCGTTGCACAACAAAACTAGTTTGCAATTAAAGTGCGGCCCGCTGCGCCGGCCGGACACATCGCCAGCGCGCTCAGTCAATCACCCGCCATTGGGCCTTAATTACCGGACAATTCTTCGACCCAGTTGTCAAAAATGGATGGCACGTTTGCCGAGTTCTTTAACGTCCAAGGCAATGGAGGTGTGTGGTTATAGTTTCGTAGACGGTCTCGACATTTCCTCCTTCCTCACACACTGCACCGCCCGAGTACACAAAGCCGTTCACTTAGGGGATTTCCATCTACCCACATTACTTCCGTCGTTTCTGCATTTATTCGGTTGTCAAGTTGTCTGAAGATGCCACTTGCAATGTCTTATTACTGGTTCAATATGTCGTATTACTGGTTCAATATGTCGTATTACTGGTTCAATATGTCGTATTACTGGTTCAATATGTCGTATTACTGGTTCAATATGTCGTATTACTGGTTCAATATGTCGTATTACTGGTTCAATATGTCGTATTACTGGTTCAATATGTCGTATTACTGGTTCAATATGTCGTATTACTGGTTCAATAATTGAAAGGCAGTGTTCCTGTCTTCCAAGCTCTGCTGTCGTGTCACAACCCTTGCTAGCGGGGTTGATACTAGGAATATATGTTATTAGTGTCCCGGGTATGCACGCCCGGCGGCCCGTGTGGCGCCTCTTGATAGCGGTCTTAAGATAAGGCATACTGTGTGAAATGCTCCGGAACGAACTCGGTCCACCCACTATTGTTAATGCGTGGTCATATGTGCTCGCCACACCGCGAGACCGCCACAACTACTGGACGCCCAACGACACCGGTTTGTTGCAGGTCAGATTGGTGGAACAGAAAAAGTAAGTAGTATACCATGTGTTCTCTGCAGATGCGCTATTGGCTGACATTGTGTTTATATATAATATATTTATTACAACGGGAATGACTAAGAACATGTACTTAGCAGATATAATATTATTACAGCCATTGTAAAAAATAAAATACTTAAAAGACAACATATACAGTATGTGTTTGGCTCACGTGTCTCTGCCAACGAACATACCGCTTATAATATAAAGTAATCTCATCAATCTTAGTCACCTTATCAAATGGCTGTATTGTAGGGCTACACAATTTAACTGCTGTAACATGAATATAATTTCCGCCGCTAGGACCGCATAATTATCTCCTTACTCTTAACAAAAGTACACATATGTGTGTGACATCAATGGAATTCCGTATAATATATTGTGGTTGTCTTGCTTGAGATATAAGATTGCTTAACCTGTTTAAACTCTGAGAATAAATTACTCAAACCTGAACCATGAACAGATAATAGCAATAAATATTAGTGACTGAGTCTGGTTCAGTCAAAACTCATAATTACTCAATAAGCTCACTTTTGACAAGTTGGATATGCAACTTTGCAAATATATAGTGCAGACGGTGCTGATTAATATCTGAGAAGGGTGGGCCACATATAGATGAGAAAATTGTTGTACTCTCGATAAGCCAATGGCTTCCTTGTCCATTTGCCATCTGGAACTTGTTGTTTGGGATGGCAATACGTATTGCGATACTTATCGCGCAGAACAAATACCGCGATACACCGGTAATATCGCGCAACACTATTAAACTGTCACGATGGCACAAACAAGTGCACGCTCATCCTCAGAGGGGTTTGGGTAAATAATTTTGTTTAATAAAAATCAGAAATCAACTCGGAAATCCCCGAACTTCGTCGTCTTTATTTTTCAACTTCCATTTCTACAGGTACAATTAACTGCCCTAAGTAATCTGATTGCCATTAGAAGCAACACAATCCAGCCATTGGCGTGTCTTCCCGTTCTAAAACTCTCCATAAATTTGAGGATAAAAACACTTCCATTAATATTCTCATTTAATAGGTAAATACCTTGTATTTGATGCCCGTTTAATAATTCAATAGCTAATACCTGTTTAATAATTCAATACCTAATACCCGTTTAATAATTCAATAGGTAAATACCTTGTATTTGATGCCCATTTAATAATTCAATAGCTAATACCTTTTTAATAATTCAATAGCTAATACCTTTTTAATAATTCAATAGCTAATACCCGTTTAATAATTCAATAGGTAAATACCTTGTATTTGATGCCCGTTTAAGCACCTCGTCGTCTGGTGTTATTGCACCAAATTCTATTAGGCGTTTTTCATAACTAAGGTTTCTCCGTTCTGTAATCAGCCTAGTCGCTCTCCTCTGTGTTCTGTCTAGTGTGTATTCACATCCGTAAGTAGAATGCATTAGTGAGGTTCACCTTGACAGTGGGGGTCCGGGGGCATGCCCCGACACTGCCTTGAAATGACCAGACCAGTCAAATTTAATCTGATTCGATTCAACGCATTTATGTCTGATTCGGCGTCAAGTATGTCTTGGGTACACACTATTGCTTTGTATCGTTGCACCCAACGATCAACTAGCGTGGGTTGTTACTAAATAAATATACTATTACTAAACAGAAATCACACACGTGATGCTAACAGAACGACCCCATCCATTTGATGTTTAAATATCCGCGCAGTCATCCGGTCTGGAAACTTTAAAGTAAATGGTATCAATAGAAGCTAAAAGATCTCGGCTTCTGATTATTTAGACAACTGAATAAAAACTGTTTGTCTGAATATTTAAATTTATATTTAAACCGAGATTTGTTCCTTGAACCTTGCATGTTATGTAGCAATTCATTCCATTAATGTATACTTGATTGATATAATTTATTTTTATTTTTACCAAAATGATATAATGAAATAAGTCATGACAAAAGATGACCTGTGCGCAAGTGTATGCGTGTGTCTTAGTCAGTTAAATCTTCGCAGCGTTAGGTACACGTAAGGTACACGTAAGGCACACGTAAGGTACACGTTAGGTACACGTAAGGTAAAATGTATCTGCGATGGTGTACGTGTTCCCACAAAAATATTCACACCGACTTGCTGCATATCTGGTAATTCGTATATCTAGTGAGCGGCATTCCGCCATTAGAGTGTTTTGGCCAGAAACCGCTCGGCCCGATTACAATCGCACACTTAATTATTTGGTGCGCTTCGTGCTAGTTTGATCCACTAGACTAACATATAATGCCCACTCGCCCCATACGGTCTGCTGGTGGATGTTTATATAAGTCACTGGTGGGGTTGGAGGGGTGGTGAAACGTGATAACTTTGTCCCTAATGACCCTGCCACCCTGTGATCGTATCGGGTCGCACCCTGTGACCGTATCGGGTCGCACCCTGTGATCGTATCGGGTCGCACCCTGTCATCGTATCGGGTCGCACCCTGCGACGTGAGGCATACCTCAGTAAACAATGTGAGCGCCTTGCGGGTGTGAATGTCATTCACTCAAGAAGAATGACAGGTTTCCTGTCAAACCGGATTTATAAATGTGACTGTTAAAGCGGCTATTAAAACATACTCTTATGATTAAACAGCGTGTATATGAATATCCCAGAGTAAGACAACTCTAATATACATTTGCACACTAAGAGTGTCGTTTAAGTCACACGTATTCAAAACTAAAATATACATAGTTTGTTGTGGCATTAAAAACGGTATTAAACACAACTGGAAGAAAAACAACAACGAAAAATTAACTGTTTAAGACTACAAATCAAAGCGCTGCACGTTGAGTTAAAACTCGCTCTTTGATTGATTGAACCCATCGCCATCAAGCTCGTTGAACCCATTGATTGAACCCATCGCCATCAAGCTCGTTGAACCCATTGATTGAACCCATCGCCATCAAGCTCGTTGAACCCATTGATTGAACCCATCGCCATCAAGCTCGTTGAACCCATTGATTGAACCCATCGCCATCAAGCTCGTTGAACCCATTCATTGAACCCATCGCCATCAAGCTCGTTGAACCCATTCATTGAACCCATCGCCATCAAGCTCGTTGAACCCATTCATTGAACCCATCGCCATCAAGCTCGTTCACGTTCAAATGATTGAACCCATCGCCATCAAGCTCGTTCACGTTCAAATGTGTAGTGTGGAAATAGTAATATGTGCAGTCGGGTTACGAACAGAATGCGTAATTTTAGTTAAATCATCGAATTAATTTACTTTGGTCGTCCGAACTGGTAAATTGCGAAAGTATGAATAGACTTATTTGATACTATAACATAATAATGATCATATGTTTTTTTATTTCAGACAATCAATCAGATGTCCATATAAAAATAATAAATACATTAATTCAAAACAGTTATTTAAAAATTATATAAAGCTAAGATCCATTGATGCCGCAATTTCGACGTAGAGTACATGTCGCTAATTGCAATGTTTTGCATAATGGGATTCAGTGACTCTTGTCAATCCTAGACATTGAAGTAAATATAACCTTTCTGAAGACACATTTACATGAGTTGACATCAGCCGTAGCGAACATGTGGCTAGTCAAAAATAAAGCAGAAAGTAATGTGGCTAACACGAGGAAACGTGTGTATATCAAGGATGTAGTTCTGTGCAGACGTAAATATATGTTTGTAAACTCAACAACATAGTTCGCAATGAGTGGCACAGGAAAGCCAAATGCATTCTGTAGAACACTTTCAACAGTATTCCAATGCAAATGGAGTAGGATTATTATTTTTTTAAACATGACAATACATTAATATTAAAATGATATTATTCGAGTAAAATACGTTGTGAATAAGACATCGTGCGACTAATAACTTATCAATGATCACGTAATACTACTGGGCGGATGGCTTGATTTAGTATTGAGGCTACACGGCCGAAATATATCGCAATACGGTCAATAAGTATAAGTATTATTTGAGACAACCAAGTGGAGAAAGTATTATTTGAGACAACCAAGTGGAGAAAGTATTATTTGAGACAACCAAGTGGAGAAAGTATTATTTGAGACAACCAAGTGGAGAAAGTATTATTTGAGACAACCAAGTGGAGAAAGTATTATTTGAGATAGCCAAGTGGAGAAAGTATTATTTGAGACAGCCAAGTGGAGAAAGTATTATTTGAGACAGCCAAGTGGAGAAAGTATTATTTGAGACAGCCAAGTGGAGAAAGTATTATTTGAGACAGCCAAGTGGAGAAAGTATTATTTGAGACAGCCAAGTGGAGAAAGTATTATTTGAGACAGCCAAGTGGAGAAAGTATTATTTGAGACAGCCAAGTGGAGAAAGTATTATTTGAGACAGCCAAGTGGAGAAAGTATTATTTGAGACAGCCAAGTGGAGAAAGTATTATTTGAGACAGCCAAGTGGAGAAAGTATTATTTGAGACAGCCAAGTGGAGAAAGTATTATTTGAGACAGCCAAGTGGAGAAAGTATTATTTGAGACAGCCAAGTGGAGAAAGTATTATTTGAGACAGCCAAGTGGAGAAAGTATTATTTGAGACAGCCAAGTGGAGAAAGTATTATTTGAGACAGCCAAGTGGAGAAAGTATTATTTGAGACAGCCATGTGGAGAAAGTATTATTTAAGGCAGCCACGTGGAGAAAGCGAACAACGATTGCTTCCGTAGACTTTGTGTAAGTTTGTTGTTGATAGTTTTGGAATATCCTATCTCTAGCGCCGAATTTGGTATGCCCTTGGCTACACCCGAATCCCAACTGAAATACTGTTCTTTCTGGTAAATGATGTGTTCTTTGATACTAACTGAAATATAACATTGATAGAGGGTGCGCGGCGCAGCATCAACGCGAATACGGTTGATGGCAAAAGGGTCAGGAAAGGGGCATTTCTTCGGTCGTGCCCTGAAACAAAGGGGTGTTTTCTTCGGTCGTGCCCTGAAACAAAGGGGTGTTTTCTTCGGTCGTGCCCTGAAACAAAGGGGTGTTTTCTTCGGTCGTGCCCTGAAACAAAGGGGTGTTTTCTTCGGTCGTGCCCTGAAACAAAGGGGTGTTTTCTTCGGTCGTGCCCTGAAACAAAGGGGTGTTTTCTTCGGTCGTGCCCTGAAACAAAGGGGTGTTTTCTTCGGTCGTGCCCTGAAACAAAGGGGTGTTTTCTTCGGTCGTGCCCTGAAACAAAGGGGTGTTTTCTTCGGTCGTGCCCTGAAACAAAGGGGTGTTTTCTTCGGTCGTGCCCTGAAACAAAGGGGTGTTTTCTTCGGTCGTGCCCTGAAACAAAGGGGTGTTTTCTTCGGTCGTGCCCTGAAATAAAGGGGTGTTTTCTTCGGTCGTGCCCTGAAACAAAGGGGTGTTTTCTTCGGTCATGCCCTGAAACAAAGGGGTGTTTTCTTCGGTCGTGCCCTGAAACAAAGGGGTGTTTTCTTCGGTCTTGCCCTGAAACAAAGGGGTGTTTTCTTCGGTCGTGCCCTGAAATAAAGGGGTGTTTTCTTCGGTCGTGCCCTGAAACAAAGGGGTGTTTTCTTCGGTCGTGCCCTGAAACAAAGGGGTGTTTTCTTCGGTCGTGCCCTGAAATAAAGGGGTGTTTTCTTCGGTCGTGCCCTGAAACAAAGGGGTGTTTTCTTCGGTCGTGCCCTGAAACAAAGGGGTGTTTTCTTCGGTCGTGCCCTGAAACAAAGGGGTGTTTTCTTCGGTCGTGCCCTGAAATAAAGGGGTGTTTTCTTCGGTCGTGCCCTGAAACAAAGGGGTGTTTTCTTCGGTCGTGCCCTGAAATAAAGGGGTGTTTTCTTCGGTCGTGCCCTGAAACAAAGGGGTGTTTTCTTCGGTCGTGCCCTGAAATAAAGGGGTGTTTTCTTCGGTCGTGCCCTGAAATAAAGGGGTGTTTTCTTCGGTCGTGCCCTGAAATAAAGGGGTGTTTTCTTCGGTCGTGCCCTGACACAGTTTGCTGATATGCTGGCTTGTGACGACAAAGCGTCGGTTATAAAACTGTGAACAAAACAAAGCACATTCCAGCAACTGGACCGCCGCCCTCAGTTTGACACAGAGCTACCACCGGCGGCTACATGACGTGGTCAGACTACAGATTAGTGAACATTCTTGTCTTTAAATCGGTTCGTTGCGGTGCAGCGCTCTGACAACGTAACTATAGTCTTTACAATCATATCTTGCAAAACCATCCGAGTCGCCGCCTCGCCTATAAATGCCTCGTTTGTGTATTGAATTGCCAATATTTAATCTGAACTGATGTGACTCGCTAGCAAGGGTTGGTAGTAGGGCCAAAGAGCGTATAAGATAAGAGGCTTTTCTTCGCTCGGTCCTATACGATTTCTGTTATGCCGCGACTGAAGCGCCGCCTAGGTTTTTAGATGTTCCTTCGAGTAAACTTTCGCTCATTGCCTGTTATGAAATAGGGCTCTACGACTGTTTATTCTGAAGAAAACATATTTATTTGCGTACGCATCGATTATTTAGCACATATTATAAAATTAATGTGTTATACTACATATAGCAATAGTTTGTTGAAATATTAATATCAGCATTAATTACGAAATCCACGAAGAAACTTCATTTACATTGTTTATAGACTATGTCTATGTTACATAGTATAGTTGAGGTGTCTAAAGAAAAGACTTACTTCGTTCACCTTGTCATTGACGATGATATAGTGCATATTACAAAAGGCTTAAATCTAAGACGCTTACGCTAATTGAACAATTATAGTTGCTAATTCAGCATAAGCTCTGTCTCGCGTATTGGGACGAAGTTGTAAAATAAAAATGACACCAGGTTACCACGGAATTGGGTGATGCCTAACGTTAGGATAATTAACTATATACTAAGTGTCACTGACAACGTCCAATACAATAATATTTATTATCTGTACGGCTGGCTGATTTGATTTATTTACTTACTTATATGCTGAATCAATTGTATGTTATAAAGGAATAAAGAGTGTCCATCAAAAACATAACTGTTGTCATACAACATATAGTTACATGTTGCCAACTATTTGAATTTATAATAACTATAATTAATAAAAACCCATGTACGACTGAGAATAAAGTGGGTATATACGGCCTTACTTTTGTACATCATATACCACAAAAAAAGAAATAAGAATTTGTGTACCCCATAAATAATGTACAGCAGGTATGTGGCCGTTAATGTTTTTATACAAAATACATTTAAATGAAAACAGAACATCATTCAACGCTAAGTTATGCCGCTCAAGAAACCCATTGGAGAAGATAACAGCGTAACTAAAAAAGCCTTTAGAAAGAAGGTCGACACAACCAAGCAGCAGGCAACTTGGTGCTGCCAGACCGACCTGCTTGGTGCTGCCAGACCGACCTGCTTGGTGCTGCCAGACCGACCTGCTTGGTGCTGCCAGACCGACCTGCTTGGTGCTGCCAGACCGACCTGCTTGGTGCTGCCAGACCGACCTGCTTGGTGCTGCCAGACCGACCTGCTTGGTGCTGCCAGACCGACCTTGCACTCAGAGTGCTGCTTCTTCGCCAACAACTTGGTGCTGCCAGACCGACCTTGCACTCAGAGTGCTGCTTCTTCGCCAACAACTTGGTGCTGCCAGACCGACCTTGCACTCAGAGTGCTGCTTCTTCGCCAACAACTAATGGTGTGGACTTGAGTGGTCGATAGGCACGACTAGTTTCCCTTTGTAGAGACCACACACCTTATATTTAACCTTTCGTGCAATGTAGCCAGCAATGTATGCCAATACGTTGTTCTCATGCAAAGAGAAGCTGGCATATTGCAGCCTGAGCACATCGCAAGGCTGTCCGTTGGCAGGTGTTCAACGATGGAATGTTGCGTTGCGGGATCACGTGTCGACGAATATCGAGTAGAGTGATCACAATCACACCTGGCACTGAGTGATCACAATCACACCATACCTGGCACTGAGTGATGATACAGATTTATATGTGATGGATTGTGAGACAGTGAATATAAAACACGAAAGCCAGCTGTCTATATGTTTATTCCCAGAACCACACATGCATTTGCAACAAAGTACATTAGACACAGTATAATACCGACTGTTAACAATACTCCAAATATTATCCTTGAAAACATTTTTACTCACAGCTTATATGGTTTTTCCACTTACATTCAAAATTATTTTATTAGGAACTATAAATCATGCTGCCTTATTCCTAATTGTTATATTTGTAAATCTTTAACCTAAACTACAATGGAGTCTCTTTGTACTGTAGTAGTCATGTGACTATGTAACATTATTTTTTTTTACTTTAATAGGGTGGCTTCCATGTTAGCGACATTTGATGTCTTAATGGGAATCTCCCTGACCTATCTTGAATTTTGTTTTATAATGTTCATACATGAGACTATAGGTCAAATAAAACACGTCTGAGTCTGAGTGATTTATATAATAAATATGAGTAAGTTAATGAACACTGAGTTATGATACAAACTTATATGTAAACATGGTTGTAGCGTTGCGGTGTGTGACTGCTCCCGGATTGTACTTGTAAATTATACCAATTTATCTGTGATTTGAATCATATATTGCTTTCGTGTTTTATATTCTGAATTGTGAATGGCCAAGGAGCGCCTGCGGAACATTTGCGAGTCTTTTGTGTCGCGGATCTACAGTTTTTATTGATGTTTATATCGACTTTTACTCAGTGGCGTGGCAGCTGTGATTAACCAAGCTTGACCGGAACCGGTTTCCAACCTACATGTCAGAACCGCTACCAAGACGTCTACGCTCAGCCCGCCGGACCGTGCTCACGCATAGCGACCGGCGAAGCATGTCGTTGCCCAGACATCCCTTCTCGGCTTACGGCATTGCCGACAGCCGCCTAGCCAACCGTGGACGGCAATAATAGAGACGCTGAACTTGTGCCGACCACCGACGAGGGACGAGGGCCGGAACGAAGCGTTCCAGGCCAATGACCACCGTTACCGGCAGACGGAACAATAGGGCTTATGTTAGTTCTGTCTGCAGATGGAACAATAGGGCTTATGTTAGTTATGTCTGCAGATGGAAAAATAGGGCTTATGTTAGTTTTTTATGCAGATGGAACAATAGGGCTTATGTTAGTTCTGTCTGCAGATGGAACAATAGGGCTTATGTTAGTTATGTCTGCATATGGAACAATAGGGCTTATATTAGTTCTGTCTGCAGATGGAACAATAGGGCTTATGTTAGTTATGTCTGCATATGGAACAATAGGGCTTATGTTAGTTCTGTCTGCAGATGGAACAATAGGGCTTATGTTAGTTCTGTCTGCAGATGGAACAATAGGGCTTATGTTAGTTCTCTCTACAAACACGTGTTGACAGGGCACATCTTGTACAGCTGATTGCTCCGATTCACCCTGCTGATGTATGGTGTATGGTGTATGGTGTATGGTGTATCACTGCCACGAAAACGACCAGTTCAAACAAATTTACCCCCTTAACAAATGAACCTCGAGATGGCGATTTCACAGCCAGCTGTGTGATTTGCAAAATAACTTTCGGAAGCATGGACCACATGGTCCAATGTGAAAGATGTAGATGTTGGACATGCCTGCAATGTGTTGGGATGTCCGACGAGGTATATGGCTATGTAGGGAAGGCTACAACATGAGTGTGTGTCAACAATGACAAATGTAAAATGACTGCAATATCAGCCATTGCAAATTGAAATAGAGCATAGGTGCAGCGCATTTCTAGAAAAAAATTGGCTGCAGCTAGTAGAAAATCAAATGAAAACCAAAGCCGACAAAGTGATGGTCGAAAAACTAGCAGTAGAAACAGGAAGCTTAGAGGACAAAGTAACCAGCCTAGCAGTAGAAACAGGAAGCTTAGAGGACAAAGTAACCAGCCTAGCAGTAGAAACAGGAAGCTTAGAGGACAAAGTAACCAGCCTAGCAGTAGAAACAGGAAGCTTAGAGGACAAAGTAACCAGCCTAGCAGTAGAAACAGGAAGCTTAGAGGACAAAGTAACCAGCCTAGCAGTAGAAACAGGAAGCTTAGAGGACAAAGTAACCAGCCTAGCAGTAGAAACAGGAAGCTTAGAGGACAAAGTAACCAGCCTAGCAGTAGAAACAGGAAGCTTAGATGACAAAGTAACCAGCCTAGTAGTAGAAACAGGAAGCTTAGAGGACAAAGTGACCAGCCTAGCAGTAGAAACAGGAAGCTTAGAGGACAAAGTAACCAGCCTAGCAGTAGAAACAGGAAGCTTAGAGGACAAAGTAACCAGCCTAGCAGTAGAAACAGGAAGCTTAGAGGACAAAGTAACCAGCCTAGCAGTAGAAACAGGAAGCTTAGAGGACAAAGTAACCAGCCTAGTAGTAGAAACAGGAAGCTTAGAGGACAAAGTGACCAGCCTAGCAGTAGAAACAGGAAGCTTAGAGGACAAAGTGACCAGCCTAGCAATGGACAAGTCGAAAAAAATTTACATGGTCAGGGACAAATTACATGGTCAGGGACAAATCCCTAGAAAAAAGCAAAAGGGCAAAACAGTGGTAAACATATAGTGGTAAGAGGCCTGCCAGAAAACGACGAAAAGGAGGATCGAGATCTAGCAAGTGAGATTTTCAAAGACATAGGATGTCATCAGATAGAAATTACTAGCACTATGAGGCTTGGTAGAAAAGAATGGGAACCAAAAATGAGGCCTTTCAGGGTTACACTAAAAAACCAAGAAACAAAGAACTAAATACTGAGAAAATCTGCAAAAGTGAGGCAGGTTAACACAGAATTGTACAATCCAAAAACAGTTTTCATCGCAAAGTGATGTCAGGGAAGCTGACATCACTTTGCGAGCTCAGTTAATAGAAACAAGAACAAAAAGCCCAAACGGCAGGTTCAAAATGAGAGCAGGTCGGATCGTGAACATCCACCAAACCTAACCTAGTAAACCAACAATCAGGTTCAAAATGAGAGCAGGTCGGATCGTGAACATCCACCAAACCTAACCTAGTAAACCAACAATCAGGTTCAAAATGAGAGCAGGTCGGATCGTGAACATCCACCAAACCTAACCTAGTAAACCAACAATCAGGTTCAAAATGAGAGCAGGTCGGATCGTGAACATCCACCAAACCTAACCTAGTAAACCAACAATCAGGTTCAAAATGAGAGCAGGTCGGATCGTGAACATCCACCAAACCTAACCTAGTAAACCAACAATCAGCTTCAAAAAAAGAAGACACTTGTAAATATGTACTATTCTTAAAAAAGGAAAGGACACTTTACCAATAAAAATATACTCTTTAATGCACAATGCATAAAAAACAAATTTACACAACTGGAAGTTCTTATATCCGAGGAAGATCCATATATTATTGTCACTACAGAAACATGGTTATCCTCAAACATTGCTGACTCAGAATTCACACCACCTCATTATACATGTTTTAGAAAAGACTGAAAAAATATTTTTTACACCCCAGGCACATATACAGTGGAAGACAGGGGAGGTGTACTACTATTAATAAAATATAATTTAAACCCAACATTATTCGTACCTGACAATACAGATGCAGAAATCTTATGGGTTACAATATCCCCACACCCTAATATACAGTGGCAAGTTTGAACGCATACAAAGGAGAGCAACTAAAATGATTCCAGAACTGAGAGACCTTAGTTATGAAGAACGCCTGAAAGAATGTGGTTTAACAACTCTAGAGACAAGGAGGTTAAGAGGAGATCAGATTGAAGTTTTTAAGATATTGAATGGGTATGAAAATATTGATAGAAATATGTTTTTCTCACTCAAGAAGGATAGCAGAACTAGAGCACATGAGGTAAAATTAGTAAAGGATCAATGTAGATTGGACATCAGGAAGCACTCGTTCTCACAGAGGACAATAAATGAATGGAACAAATTGTCTACAGATTGTGTAACTGCTAGCAGCGTGAATATGTTTAAAAACAAGGTAGACACATATCTCAGGAGGGCGGGTTTTAAGTAGATGAACATTGTTGGACTCTCGATAAGCCAATGGCTTCCTTGTCCACTTGCCATCTGGGCCTTTGGCTTGGATGGCAACTCTTGTTAAATCTTGTTAAAGTTGGAGCATTCTACAGACCAGAAGAAGATCAGGCACACATGCTACAAAAAATAAACAATTCAATAAATACAATTGAAAATTCGAATTGTCTCCTTCTTGGCGATTTTAATTCTAGAAAAATGTATTGGTCCAAAGGAGAGGGAAACAGCCAACTAGAGAAAAGTTTCATTGATACCCTTAATGACAATTGTTTGGTACAGATGGTTGATAAACCAACTAGAGGTAACAATACACGAATTACTACACATTTCAATGCATTTGTAGAGAATAAAACAAAGTAGAAGTATTTTAACTCGATGGCAGGAATCCCGGATAATATCAAACAACTGCAACTGTGTGATCTTTATCAGCAGGCTTTGAGAAGGAAAGTTGTTCAAATTCACCATGATTCCATTCATCCACTTAATTCTGCTTTTGAAACTCTCCCGTCTGGTCGACGACTCAGAATGCCCCGGGCACGCAAAAACTGTTACAAGAGATATTTTGTTCCGTCAGCCATAAACATATTGAATTCTAGTGCCTGAAGGAAGGAAGTCATGGATCAGCTGATTAAATCAGCAATTGTGTATGTACATGCGGTGCTTAAATTAAATCGATGGGATAGCAATGGTGCACAGTACTCACAAACATGTTTTATATGTTTTATATGTTTTACTTGTCTCATATATTAATCATTTGTCTTATTGTTTATACATTAACAGTGTGAACGTGGATGTGTTAGTGCAATGTGCGGATGCACGCTGAATCATTACTTTTATACTTCGTCTCACTTGTCTTTGTCGACGTGTTTCTGGGAACTAGACACGCCCGCACCTAAACTTGGATACAACCACTGTAGATACAACCACAGTGGATACAACCACTGTAGATACAACCACAGTGGATACAACCACTGTAGATACAACCATAGTGGATACAACCATAGTGGATACAACCACTGCAGATACAACCACAATGAATACAACCACTGTAGATACAACCATAGTGGATACAACCACAGTAGATACAACCACAGTGGATACAACCACTGTAGATACAATCACAGTGGATACAACCACTGTAGATACAACAACAGTGGATACAACCACTGCAGATACAACCACAGTGGATACAACTACTGCAGATACAACCACAGTGGATACAACCACTGTAGATACAACCACAGTGGATACAACCACTGTGGATACAACCATAGTGGATACAACCACAGTGGATACAACCACAGTGGATACAACCACAGTGGATACAACCACAGTGGATACAACCACTGTAGATACAACCACAGTGGATACAACCATTGTAGATACAATCACAGTGGATACAACCACTGTAGATACAACCATAGTGGCAACAACCACTGTAGATACAACCACAATGGATACAACCACTGTATATACAACCACAATGGATACAACCACTGTAGATACAATCACAATGGATACAACCACTGTAGATACAACCACAGTGGATACAACCATAGTGGATACAACCAGAGTGGATACAACCACTGTAGATACAACCACAGTGAATAAAACCACAGTGGATACAACCACTGTAGATACAACCACAGTATATACAACTACTGTAGATACAACCGCAGTGGATACAACCACTGTATATACAACCACAGTGGATACAACCACTGTAGATACAACCACAGTGGATACAACCACTGTAGATACAACCATAGTGGATACAACCACAGTAGATACAACCACAATGAATACAACCACTGTAGATACAACCACAGTGGATACAACCACAGTAGATACAACTACTGTAGATACAACCACAGTGGATACAACCACAGTAGATACAACCACTGTAGATACAACCACAATGGATACAACCACTGTAGATACAACCACAATGGATACAACCACAGTGGATACAATCACTGTAGATACAACCATAGTGGACACAACCACGGTGGATACAACCATAGTGGATACAACCACTGTAGATACAACCATAGTGGATACAACCACTGTAGATACAACCACAGTGGATACAACCACATTGGATACAACCACTGTATATACAACCACAGTGGGTACAACCACAGTGGATACAACCACTGCAGATACAACCACAGTAAATACAACCACTGTAGATACAACCACTGTAGATACAACCATAGTGGTTACAACCACAGTGGATACAACCACTGTAGATACAACCACAGTGGATACAACCACTGTAGATACAACCACTGTAGATACAACCACAGTGGGTACAACCACAGTGGATACAACCACAGTAGATACAACCACAGTGGATACAACCACTGTAGATACAACCATAGTGGTTACAATCACTGTAGATACAACCACAGTGGATACAACCACATTGAATACAACCACAGTGGATACAACCACTGTAGATACAACCACTGTAGATACAACCATAGTGGTTACAACCACAGAGGATACAACCACTGCAGATACAACCACATTGGATGCAACCACTGTAGATACAACCACACAACCATACAATTACTGTAGATACAACCATAGTGGATACAGCCATAGTGGGTACAACCGCAGTGGATACAACCACTGTAGATACAACCACAGTGGATACAACCACTGTAGATACAACCACAGTGGATACAACCACAGTGGATAAAACCACTGTAGATACAACAACAATGGATAGAACCACAGTGGATAAAACCACTGTAGATACAACCACAATGGATACAACCACAGTGGATACAACCACTGTAGATACAACCACAGTGGATACAACCACTGTAGATACAACCACAGTGGATACAACCACAGTGGATAAAACCACTGTAGATACAACCACATTGGAAACAACCACAGTGGATAAAACCACTGTAGATACAACCACAATGGATAGAACCACTGTAGATACAACCACAGTGGATACAACCACATTGAATACAACCACAGTGGATACAACCACTGTAGATACAACCACAGTGGATACAACCACTGTAGATACAACCATAGTGGATACAACCATAGTGGATATAACCACAGTGGATACAACCACTGTATATACAACCACAGTGGTTACAAGCACAATGGATACAACAACTGTAGATACAACCGCAGTGGATACAACCACTGTATATACAACCACAGTGGTTACAAGCACAGTGGATACAACAACTGTAGATACAACCACATTGGATACAACCACAGTGGATACAACCACAGTGGATAGAACCACTGTATATACAACCACAGTGGATAGAACCACTGTAGATACAACCACAGTGGATAGAACCACTGTAGCTACAACCACAGTGGATACAACCACTGTAGATACAACCATAGTGGATACAACCATAGTGGATATAACCATAGTGGATACAACCACTGTATATACAACCACAGTGGTTACAAGCACAATGGATACAACCACTGTAGATACAACCGCAGTGGATACAACCACTGTATATACAACCACAGTGGTTACAAGCACAGTGGGTACAACAACTGTAGATACAACCACATTGGATATAACCACAGTGGATAAAACCACTGTATATACAACCACAGTGGATACAACCACAGTGGATACAACCACAGTGGATAGAACCACTGTAGATACAACCACAGTGGATAGAACCACTGTAGATACAACCACAGTGAATAAAACCACAGTGGATACAACCACTGTAGATACAACCACAGTATATACAACTACTGTAGATACAACCGCAGTGGATACAACCACTGTATATACAACCACAGTGGATACAACCACTGTAGATACAACCACAGTGGATACAACCACTGTAGATACAACCATAGTGGATACAACCACAGTAGATACAACCACAATGAATATAACCACTGTAGATACAACCACAGTGGATACAACCACAGTAGATACAACTACTGTAGATACAACCACAGTGGATACAACCACTGTAGATACAACCACAGTGGATACAACCACAGTAGATACAACCACTGTAGATACAACCACAATGGATACAACCACTGTAGATACAACCACAATGGATACAACCACAGTGGATACAATCACTGTAGATACAACCATAGTGGATACAACCACGGTGGATACAACCACAGTGGATACAACCACAGTAGATACAACTACTGTAGATACAACCACAGTTGATACAACCACTGTAGATACAACCACAGTGGATACAACCACTGTATATACAACCATAGTGGATACAACCACTGTAGATGCAACCACAGTGGATACAACCACAGTGGATACAGCCATAGTGGATACAATCACTGTAGATACAACCATAGTGGATACAACCACGGTGGATACAACCACAGTGGATACAACCACAGTAGATACAACTACTGTAGATACAACCACAGTTGATACAACCACTGTAGATACAACCACAGTGGATACAACCACTGTAGATACAACCATAGTGGATACCACTGTAGATACAACCACAGTGGATACAACCACTGTAGATACAACCATAGTGGATACAACCACTGTAGATACAACCATAGTGGATACAACCACTGTAGATACAACCATAGTGGATACAACCACTGTAGATACAACCACAGTGGATACAACCACATTGGATACAACCACTGTATATACAACCACAGTGGGTACAACCACAGTGGATACAACCACTGCAGATACGACCACAGTAAATACAACCACTGTAGATACAACCACTGTAGATACAACCATAGTGGTTACAACCACAGTGGATACAACCACTGTAGATACAACCACAGTGGATACAACCACTGTAGATACAACCACTGTAGATACAACCACAGTGGGTACAACCACAGTGGATACAACCACTGTAGATACAACCACAGTGGATACAACCACTGTAGATACAACCATAGTGGTTACAACCACTGTAGATACAACCACAGTGGATACAACCACATTGAATACAACCACAGTGGATACAACCACTGTAGATACAACCACTGTAGATACAACCATAGTGGTTACAACCACAGAGGATACAACCACTGCAGATACAACCACATTGGATGCAACCACTGTAGATACAACCACACAACCATACAATTACTGTAGATACAACCATAGTGGATACAACCATAGTGGGTACAACCGCAGTGGATACAACCACTGTAGATACAACCACAGTGGATACAACCACTGTAGATACAACCACAGTGGATACAACCACAGTGGATAAAACCACTGTAGATACAACCACAATGGATAGAACCACAGTGGATAAAACCACTGTAGATACAACCACAATGGATACAACCACAGTGGATACAACCACTGTAGATACAACCACAGTGCATACAACCACTGTAGATACAACCACAGTGGATACAACCACAGTGGATAAAACCACTGTAGATACAACCACATTGGATACAACCACAGTGGATAAAACCACTGTAGATACAACCACAATGGATAGAACCACTGTAGATACAACCACAGTGGATACAACCACATTGAATACAACCACAGTGGATACAACCACTGTAGATACAACCACAGTGGATACAACCACTGTAGATACAACCATAGTGGATACAACCATAGTGGATATAACCACTGTATATACAACCACAGTGGTTACAAGCACAGTGGATACAACAACTGTAGATACAACCACATTGGATACAACCACAGTGGATAAAACCACTGTAGATACAACCACAGTGGATACAACCACAGTGGATACAACCACAGTGGATAGAACCACTGTAGATACAACCACAGTGGATAGAACCACTGTAGATACAACCACAGTGGATAGAACCACACAGGTCTACGCCCTGAAGTCCCGATAACTCATATCGTGTCCTGATTATTATCAATGTCTTATATATATTACGAACACCGTTCTTAATGCTAGACTAACAGAATAACTGTTGCAAACTGGTCACAATAAAACTATTGAAGCATAACCAAAATCTAATTTGTCATCAAAAAAAGAAAAAATTTAGAACAACGAGTAGACAATGAAAACCCACCAATCCGACAACAACGTTCTTAATGTTATACTAAGAGACCAGTTGTTGCGTGTGATATATGAGAACATAAAATCTTCGCGCAGTAACTACAACGTGGCTGAATGCACGCACGTACGCACGTACGCACGCACGCACGCACGCACGCACGCACGCACGCACGCACGCACGCACGCACGCACGCACGCACGCACGCACGCACACACACACACACACACACACACACACACACACACACACACACACATACTCGTGGTAACTGGCACAATACAATCGTATGCCTTGTGTCTAGCAGTTGTATTGACTACTGTTGTAAATAACACATCCAGGAATATGAGTTATTATTATCATCCAACATCAACGTCTGGTTTTGAACAACAGTTGAACTATTCAAAAACCCATTCAGGTTTACGTGTTATTGGCCACTGAGGCCATATTGACTAATGTGACACTGACGCCTGGTGCTGTTGCTGCGCCATCAAGTGATCCACGGCTAACTGCAGACTTGTTCCTGCGAACCTTGCCATCAGCGCACTTCGGTGATGACACAAAACTGTTTAGAAAGGTTAATACTGATGGTGATAAACAACATTTACAAAACGATCTAAACAGATTAGCGAAATGGTCTGAGAAACTGCAGATGTTGTTCAATTTTGGGAAATGTAAATGCCTACATACAGGACATGGGAACTTGAATGTAAACTATAAAATGGGAGATACTGTTCTGGGTACTACTGTAAAAGAAAAGGACTTAGGAGTTACAATAAGCACTGATATGAAAGTTTCAGAGCAGTGTGGTATTGCAGCTTCAAAGGGTAATCAAATTCTTGGATTGATTAGAAGAAACATAACATACAAGGGAAAAACGTTAATTATACCTCTTTATAAAGCAATAGTTAGACCTCATTTAGAATACTGTATACAAGCATGGAGACCATATCGTAAGAAGGATATAGATACGCTTGAACGCATACAAAGGAGAGCAACTAAAATGATTCCAGAACTGAGAGACCTTAGTTATGAAGAACGCCTGAAAGAATGTGGTTTAACAACTCTAGAGACAAGGAGG
The DNA here is from genome assembly GCA_963662155.1 of Lamellibrachia columna. Lineage (NCBI taxonomy): Eukaryota > Metazoa > Annelida > Polychaeta > Sabellida > Siboglinidae > Lamellibrachia > Lamellibrachia columna. Next base: position 3,189,932 of record OY759263.1, read on the forward strand.
TTAAGAGGAGATCAGATTGAAGTTTTTAAGATATTGAATGGGTATGAAAATATTGATAGAAATATGTTTTTCTCACTCAAGAAGGATAGCAGAACTAGAGGACATGAGGTAAAATTAGTAAAGGATCAATGTAGATTGGACATCAGGAAGCACTCGTTCTCACAGAGGACAATAAATGAATGGAACAAATTGTCTACAGATTATGTAACTGCTAGCAGCGTGAATATGTTTAAAAACAAGGTTGACACATATCTCAGGAGGGCGGGCTATAAGTAGATGAACATTGTTGGACTCTCGATAAGCCAATGGCTCCCTTGTCCACTTGCCATCTGGGCCTTTGGCTTGGATGGCAAATCTTGTTAAACTTCGTTCGCCATTTAGATGGCAGGCGACGAACGTTATACAAAACAACACATCATCATTCAAACACAAATAAGATAGTTCTTCATGTCTGCATACGCAAAAGTGAATTTATTAAATTCTAAAGGAAGTTAAACAAATATTTGATATATTATTAAGTTCATCACGTGGAAATAGTATAACCGAGTTGCAGTATATGTGATATATCTACGAAAGTCTAGGCGGGATGCAATATTTATTTATTTTATATAATATCAATATCGCGGGCGCCGGCGCCGGCCGTATTAGTCACAGTAATTATCGGTGTCACCGCGGGCCGCATGAAATAGCTACGCGGGCCGCAGATGACCCGCGGGCCACAGGTTACTGAAACCCGCCCTGCGCTATGCGCTAGTGGATGTTTATGTAACATTCGGGTTGGTTGGGTGGTAACTTTGTTCCGAATGACGCGGCCAACATCTGATTGTATCGGGGCAGATAACTATCGCCCACTTAATTGAGCGAACAAGCGGCTTGTGCGGGTGCGTTGAGCTCTGAATTCAATATCCTGTGTGTCCGTCATGGATCTCGGTGTGAGGACTGTGTGTCCGTCTTGGATCTCGGTCTGAGGAATGTGTGTCCGTCATGGATCTCGGTCTGAGGACTGTATGTCCGTCATGGATCTCGGTCTGAGGACTGTGTGTCCGTCGTGTATCTCGGTCTGAGGACTGTATGTCCGTCGTGTATCTCGGTCTGAGGACTGTGTGTCCGTCGTGGATCTCGGTCTGAGGACTGTGTGTCCGTCGTATATCTCAGTCTGAGAACTGTGTGTCCATCATGGATCTCGGGCTGAGGAATGTGTGTCTGTCATGGATCTCGGTCTGAGGACTGTGTGTCCGTCATGGATCTCGGTCTGAGGACTGTGTGTCTGTCATGGATCTCGGTCTGAGGACTGTGTGTCCGTCATGGATCTCGGTCTGAGGACTGTGTGTCCGTCGTGTATCTCGGTCTGAGGACTGTGTGTCCGTCATGGATCTCGGTCTGAGGACTGTTTGTCCGTCATGGATTTCGGTCTGAGGACTGTGTGTCCGACGTGGATCTCGGTCTGAGGACTATGTGTCCGTCGTGGATCTCGGTCTGAGGAATGTGTGTCCGTCATGGATCTCGGTCTGAGTGCTGTGTGTCCGTCATGGATCTCGGTCTGAGGACTGTGTGTCCGTCATGGATTTCGGTCTGAGGACTGTGTGTCCGACGTGGATCTCGGTCTGAGGATTATGTGTCCGTCGTGGATCTCGGTCTGAGGAATGTGTGTCCGTCATGGATCTCGGTCTGAGTGCTGTGTGTCCGTCATGGATCTCGGTCTGAGGACTGTGTGTCCGTCGTGTATCTCGGTCTGAGGACTGTGTATCCGTCATGGATCTCGGTCTGAGGACTGTGTGTCCGTCGTGTATCTCGGTCTGAGGACTGTGTGTCCGTCGTGGATCTCGGTCTGAGGACTGTGTGTCCTTCGTATATCTCAGTCTGAGAATTGTGTGTCCATCATGGATCTCGGTCTGAGGACTGTGTGTCCGTCATGGATCTCGGTCTGAGGCTGTGTGTCCGTCGTGTATCTCGGTCTGAGGACTGTGTGTCCGTCATGGATCTCGGTCTGAGGACTGTGTGACCGTCATGGATTTCGGTCTGAGGACTGTGTGTCCGACGTGGATCTCGGTCTGAGGACTATGTGTCCGTCGTGGATCTCGGTCTGAGGAATGTGTGTCCGTCATGGATCTCGGTCTGAGTGCTGTGTGTCCGTCATGGATCTCGGTCTGAGGACTGTGTGTTCGTCGTGTATCTCGGTCTGAGGACTGTGTATCCGTCATGGATCTCGGTCTGAGGACTGTGTGTCCGTCGTGTATCTCGGTCTGAGGACTGTGTGTCCGTCGTGGATCTCGGTCTGAGGACTGTGTGTCCTTCGTATATCTCAGTCTGAGAATTGTGTGTCCATCATGGATCTCGGTCTGAGGACTGTGTGTCCGTCATGGATCTCGGTCTGAGGCTGTGTGTCCGTCGTGTATCTCGGTCTGAGGACTGTGTGTCCGTCATGGATCTGATCTCGGTCTGAGTACTGTGTGTCTGTCTTGGATCTCGGTCTGAGGAATGTGTGTCCGTCATGGATCTCGGTCTGAGGACTGTGTGTCCGTCATGGATCTCGGTCAGAGGATTGTGTGTCCGTCGTGGATCTCGGTCTGAGGAATGTGTGGCTGTCATGGATCTCGGTCTGAGTACTGTGTGTCCGTCATGGATCTCGGTCTGAGGACTGTGTGTCCGTCGTGGATCTCGGTCTGAGGCTGTGTGTCCGTTGTGGATCTCGGTCTGAGGACTGTGTGTCCGTCGTGGATCTCGATCCCGTCTCGTTATTTGGGACGTAACGAACCGCCGTGGACAGCACTAGAAGTCATGTACTGAAAAAGCTTGGTTATTTGTGGCCTTAAATGAACATCAGAGATAACTTGCCCAGTGCTGGAACATTACAATAGAACTAGCTCAGAAACCCGACATTTGCTGGGCGCCCTACGGCAAGTTTTCTTCCATCTTCTCCACATCGTATTAATTAGATAAACGATACATTCAGAGAGAAACACATTTAAGCGATCATATTTTTAAACTTCAAACAAGTAATGACAATTGAAACAAATATTGGTATCATTATTTTCATATTCACGTCCTCTCTGTGTATTTGTTGATTTAGGAGTGGGAGAGTTTGCCTTTTTGGCAAAATCAGGAAATCATATTTGTGTTTAACACAGAGATATCATATTTGTGTTTGACACAGAGATATCATTCGTGTGTTTGACACAGAGATATCAGCCGACGTAGTCGTTTTCTTTCGACAACTGGTTATCCTGATTACTTGTGCTGCCACCTGGCGAATCACAGTATGGACCTGTGGCTCATATTATTTTGTCTGTTGCAATACCATTGGTATTGCTTACACTTGAATAACTGACTGCAATGCCAACCCAACTCACGTGAGTTCAAAAACAGCATTATTCACATAATTCCAGATAGCATATATATACTACTGCAGATGTCGTACACCAAAACCTGCTGCCACTTGCTGAATCGACTGCAATTCACTAATGTGATCATCCGAGTCACGAGAGATGCAGTCTCCAATGTCGAAAGCCAGGTTTTGACACCAAACGCACCCATGACTGGTCCGGGTGTTGAACTCAGTCTCGTAAAGCGGATGCGCTAACCACTACACTACCTCGCCTCTCCGGTGTTTATAAATACCCTCATTGAAGGTATCGTGTCAACGGGATACATTCTTACAAGTGACTTGTCCATGTCGATTGTTTCCTTTACTAGGTGCGGACATGGCCAGGGGCCAACGGGTACAGTGGTGCCTCCTGGCGGTTCTGTTATTGACAAGTCTCGTCAACGCATCTTTAGAGGGTGAGTAATGCTCAATGTTCCCTTTGTTATCGGAGACAGTCAAACTGATTGTTATTTGTCTTGAATGGTATGGTGTGTGGTTGGAATGGTATGGTGTGTGGTTGGAATGGAATGGTGTGTGGTTGGAATGGAATGGTGTGTGGTTGGAATGGTATGGTGTGTGGTTGGAATGGTATGGTGTGTGGTTGGAATGGTATGGTGTGTGGTTGGAATGGTATGGTGTGTGGTTGGAATGGAATGGTGTGTGGTTGGAATGGTATGGTGTGTGGTTGGAATGGTATGGTGTGTGGTTGGAATGGTATGGTGTGTGGTTGGAATGGTATGGTTTGTGTTTGGAATGGTATGGTTTGTGGTTGGAATGGTATGGTGTGTGGTTGGAATGATATGATGTGTGGTTGGAATGGTATGGTGTATGGTTGGAATGGTATGGTTTGTGGTTGGAATGGTATGGTTTGTGTTTGGAATGGTATGGTGTGTGGTTGGAATGGCATGGTGTGTGGTTGGAATGGCATGGTGTGTGGTTGGAATGGCATGGTGTGTGGTTGGAATGGCATGGTGTGTGGTTGGAATGGTATGGTGTGTGGTTGGAATGGTATGGTGTGTGGTTGGAATGGTATGGTTTGTGGTTGGAATGGTATGGTTTGTGGTTGGAATGGTATGGTGTGTGGTTGGAATGGTATGGTGTGTGGTTGGAATGGTATGGTGTATGGTTGGAATGGTATGGTTTGTGTTTGGAATGGTATGGTGTGTCGTAGTAATGGTATGGTGTGTGGTTGGAATGGCATGGTGTGTGGTTGGAATGGCATGGTGTGTGGTTGGAATGGTATGGTGTGTGGTTGGAATGGTATGGTGTGTGGTTGGAATGGTATGGTGTGTGGTTGGAATGGTATGGTGTGTGGTTGGAATGGAATGGTTTGTGTTTGGAATGGTATGGTGTGTGGTTGGAGTGGTATGGTGTGTGGTTGGAATGGTATGGTGTGTGGTTGGAATGGTATGGTTTATGGTTGGAATGGTATGGTGTGTGGTTGGAATGGTATGGTTTGTGTTTGGAATGGTATGGTGTGTGGTTGGAATGGTATGGTGTGTGGTTGGAATGGTATGGTGTGTGGTTGGAATGGTATGATGTGTGGATGGAATGGAATGGCGTGTGGTTTGAATGGTATGGTGTGTGGTTGGAATAGAAAGCTGTGTGGTTGGAATGGTGTGGTGTGTGGTTGGAATGCTATAAGGGTGAGTTGTTTATGGTTTGGCGTCTTTTACGTGACAGTTGGGCCGTTAGAAAATTATATATAGTTCCGGCATAAAGTAATTGGAACAGCGAATAATTAGGATATTTTCTATGATCTGCCTTTTATGCACACAGTCCTAAGTATATATAGGTACATTGCAACATTATATGATGCTGTAAACACCAACACACTTGTTTTGTCTTTTCCACATGTAGTAACTGAAGGATCAGGAACAGAAGAAACGACCGTGGAGGTCCCTACGACAACTATCGGTAGAGTACAATATATCCATTCAAAGCTTCAAAGTAATATAACATGTTCCAAAAAATATTTAGCAAAAAGAAAACATGACATGTTTCAATGTGCTCTGCGCACATATGTTCAAGTTGTGGTTGTGAAGGTTATTAAAATTGTTATGTAAATGGTACTATGCACATTCGCTTAATATTATTTTTAAGTCACGTCAAGAAATGAAGGGTTTACTTTTTAATCAAGATTTTTGAGCGTACTCACTCAACGTTTGAGTGACTAACCTTCACTACTTGTGCTTAAAAAGAAAACTCTAGCTAAAGCCGCCGCCTCCCCCTCCGCCGCCGCCGTCTCCCCCTCCGCCGTCTCCGCCGCCTCCCTCTCCCCCGCCTCCCCCTCCGCCGCCTCCCCCTCCGCCGCCTCCCCCTCCGTCGCCTCCCCCTCCGCCGCCTCCGCAGCCTCCCCCTCCGCCGCCTCCCCCTCCGCCGTCTCCGCCGCCTCCCCCTCCGCCGCCGCCGTCTCCCCCTCCACCGCCTCTCCCTCCGCCGCCTCTCCCTCCGCCGCCTCCCCCTCCGCCGCCTCTGCAGCCTCCCCCTCCACCGCCACCGTCTCCCCCCGCCGCCGCCATATTTGAGGTTTATTTACATAAATCGTTACTGATACACGATTAAATGTATTGTTTAAGGCATCAATGTGTGCGAGAGTAATCCGTGTGAGAACGGGGCGACTTGTGTCGACGAGGAGAACTCCTACACTTGCACGTGTGTAGACGGCTACGAGGGCGACAATTGTGAAACAGGTATGTGTGCGTGTTTCTATGTCATTATTAGTGGACGGCCAAGTTTTGTTCAATGAAATTCGTGGAATTGCGGGTTCACTGCTATCATGCACGCGGACGGACACACGCATACACACATATACACAAATACACACACGCACAACAAAACCACACATCATGCACACACCAGCACGCGCGCACACACGCACGCACCCACACCACACGTACGCACGCATGCATTATGTTTGATAAGATACCACCTAAACAGCTAAACTGGGGAATAGTAGTGAGTTTAGAAATATAGATCAGCTCCGCGAAGCGAGTCCACGACAGTTTTTTCAATTTCCGTGTGTTCTTTTACTTCCCCGGCTTTTAGTGTCTCAGCCAAAAGATACAAGCGAAGTGAGGTGAAATTGCCCAAATTTCGAAACAGCAGCAAGTGTACTCGCACGCACGCACGCACGCACGCACGCACGCACGCACGCACGCATGCACGCACGCACGCAATCACACACGCACGCACACACCACACACTCAAAGTGTTTTATACTAACAAAGCGGTGATACTAATACGTGTTGTTGCAGCAACATGGAAAAAGAACAATGTGTGTTTAAATGATGGTGCCTTGTGTGCCGCGGTATACAAGAACCTGTTTAAATGATGGTGCCTTGTGTGCCGCGGTATACAAGAACCTGTTTAAATGATGGTGCCTTGTGTGCCGCGGTATACAAGAACCTGTTTAAATGATGGTGCCTTGTGTGCCGCGGTATACAAGAACCTGTTTAAATGATGGTGCCTTGTGTGCCGCGGTATACAAGAACCTGTTTAAATGATGGTGCCTTGTGTGCCGCGGTATACAAGAACCTGTTTAAATGATGGTGCCTTGTGTGCCGCGGTATACAAGAACCTGTTTAAATGATGGTGCCTTGTGTGCCGCGATATACAAGAACCTGTTTAAATGATGGTGCCTTGTGTGCCGCGATATACAAGAACCTGTTTAAATGATGGTGCCTTGTGTGCCGCGGTATACAAGAACCTGTTTAAACGATGGTGCCTTGTGTGCCGCGGTATACAATAACCTGTTTAAATGATGGTGCCTTGTGTGCCGCGGTATACAAGAACCTGTTTAAATGATGGTGCCTTGTGTGCCGCGGTATACAAGAACCTGTTTAAATGATGGTGCCTTGTGTGCCGCGGTATACAAGAACCTGTTTAAATGATGGTGCCTTGTGTGCCGCGATATACAAGAACCTGTTTAAATGATGGTGCCTTGTGTGCCGCGGTATACAAGAACCTGTTTAAACGATGGTGCCTTGTGTGCCGCGGTATACAATAACTTGTTTAAATGATGGTGCCTTGTGTGCCGCGGTATACAAGAACCTGTTTAAACGATGGTGCCTTGTGTGCCGCGGTATACAATAACCTGTTTAAATGATGGCGCCTTGTGTGCCGCGGTATACAAGAACCTGTTTAAATGATGGTGCCTTGTGTGCCGCGGTATACAAGAACCTGTTTAAATGATGGTGCCTTGTGTGCCGCGGTATACAAGAACCTGTTTAAATGATGGTGTCTTGTGTGCCGCGGTATACAAGAACCTGTTTAAATGATGGTGCCTTGTGTGCCGCGGTATACAAGAACCTGTTTAAATGATGGTGCCTTGTGTGCCGCGGTATACAAGAACCTGTTTAAACGATGGTGCCTTGTGTGCCGCGGTATACAATAACCTGTTTAAATGATGGTGCCTTGTGTGCCGCGGTATACAAGAACCTGTTTAAACGATGGTGCCTTGTGTGCCGCGGTATACAAGAACCTGTTTAAATGATGGTGCCTTGTGTGCCGCGGTATACAATAACCTGTTTAAATGATGGTGCCTTGTGTGCCGCGGTATACAAGAACCTGTTTAAATGATGGTGCCTTGTGTGCCGCGGTATACAAGAACCTGTTTAAATGATGGTGCCTTGTGTGCCGCGGTATACAAGAACCTGTTTAAATGATGGTGCCTTGTGTGCCGCGGTATACAAGAACCTGTTTAAATGATGGTGCCTTGTGTGCCGCGGTATACAAGAACCTGTTTAAATGATGGTGCCTTGTGTGCCGCGATATACAAGAACCTGTTTAAATGATGGTGCCTTGTGTGCCGCGGTATGCAAGAACCTGTTTAAACGATGGTGCCTTGTGTGCCGCGGTATACAATAACCTGTTTAAATGATGGTGCCTTGTGTGCCGCGGTATACAAGAACCTGTTTAAACGATGGTGCCTTGTGTGCCGCGGTATACAATAACCTGTTTAAATGATGGTGCCTTGTGTGCCGCGGTATACAAGAACCTGTTTAAACGATGGTGCCTTGTGTGCCGCGGTATACAAGAACCTGTTTAAATGATGGTGCCTTGTGTGCCGCGGTATACAAGAACCTGTTTAAATGATGGTGCCTTGTGTGCCGCGGTATACAAGAACCTGTTTAAATGATGGTGCCTTGTGTGCCGCGGTATACAAGAACCTGTTTAAATGATGGTGCCTTGTGTGCCGCGATATACAAGAACCTGTTTAAATGATGGTGCCTTGTGTGCCGCGGTATACAAGAACCTGTTTAAATGATGGTGCCTTGTGTGCCGCGGTATACAAGAACCTGTTTTGTTAAAATACACTGCGTAGTAAAGCGTGCTAACTAATATATAACTATGCAATCTTCCGTTCTAGTGTTGCTATTTCAGTGGACTCCGCTTAATAGCAGACTCGAATTGTACAGGGGCTTACTCGAGTTGTATAGGGGCTGACCCGAGTTGTACAGGGGCTGACTCGAGTTGTGCAGGGGCTGACCCAAGTTGTACAGGGGCTGATTCGAGTTGTACAGGGGCTGACTCAAGTTGTACAGGGGCTGACTCGAGTTGTACAGGGGCTGACTCGAGTTGTGCAGGGGCTGACCCAATTTGTACAGGGGCTGATTCGAGTTGCACTCAAGTCGGCCATTTTCATAACTTGCGATTTTACTTGGAATTCAGATAAATGGTTTGAGAATTCATTTGACGTTTGTAGTATTGAATCATGATGCTCGTGAACATATACTGATACTTTGTAAACATAAGTACTCCAATCTGGAGATGATACATTTCCCCTCTGTTCTAATTCCATTCTGCAACTTGGGAAATACTTGACCACTTCGGACAAGGGATTTGATATTATTCGCTGACTCTTGTTAGAAAGTGCAAGTAACGCTCCTAATTTCTCCCCGAATTCAGACATAGACGAATGCCTGAGTAATCCGTGTGAGAACGAGGCGACTTGTGTCGATAAGGAGAACTCCTACACCTGCACGTGTGTAGACGGCTACGAGGGTGACTCGTGTGATTCGGGTATGTGGAATTTGGTTCGGTGTCACTATTTGTTGAACTGCACTTGCTTCATGTTACCTATCGAATCAAACTAAAACTGTCCACTATTACATATCGTGCTCTATCTACATAACAACCTATTTGGTTTCTGCATGTTTTAAATATCCAGAAGCAGTTCAGATATTCTATTTCACAACTTGTTGTTCCTAAAACTAGGCTTAACTTAGACAAACCTGACTTCTCTGTTGCTCTCCCTATGGTCTGGAATGAATTCAGCATCACTTAGAAATCATCTGAAACTACGTAGAAAACAAACTTATTCGAAATTGCATGTCCACCTTAAATCGTTAACGGTCAATCCTTCTGGTCACTTTTGCACGTCCCTGTTCACGAATATGTTTAATGATTTTGTTTTGTTGCGCCTCTGAGCTCAGGTTCCTGTGGGTTTAGGCGCCACGTTTATTATTAGTATTATTTAATCTGACTGGGAACAATATAGCGACGGAGAACATTCCTCGAGGCAACGTTTCGGGTTACATTTGTTATTATCATTACATTTATCTTATCAAAGAAACATCTAATGATTGTGGTCATTTGAGCCCGGACAATACAACACTCCAGTGACATGCATGCATCAATCATATGTGCACTCACCTTGCGTAATGTGTGCACATATCTTATTACGATACATGTCTCAATATGTGTTCTAAGTTCAGTTTGCAGCATGGGAAATAATTGACTGTTGTTAGAAAGTGTAAGTAACGCTCTTAATTTATCCCCGAATTCAGACATAGACGAATGCCTGAGTAATCCGTGTGAGAACGAGGCGACTTGTGTCGATGAGGAGAACTCCTACACCTGCACGTGTGTAGGCGGCTACGAGGGTGACACGTGTGATTCGGGTATGTAGAATTTGTATATGTCACCATTTGATGAAGTACGTGTTTGACATTTCAACGTCATAAATTGATTAGGTTCGCTGTGAATGGAGAACTTATGCGACACGATACAGTATAATAAGAACAACATTTTATTGCGCCAAAATCCTCGGAACCCAAGATAAACAAAACGTCAAAATCCTCGGGAACCCAAGATAAACAGAGCGTCAAAATCCTCGGGAACCCAAGCTAAACAGAACGTCAAAATCCTCGGGAACCCAAGCTAAACAGAACGTCAAAATCCTCGGGAACCCAAGCTAAACAGAACGTCAAAATCCTCGGGAACCCAAGCTAAACAGAGCGTCAAAATCCTCGGGAACCCAAGCTAAACAGAGCGTCAAAATCCTCGGAACCCAAGCTAAACAGAACGTCAAAATCCTCGGAACCCAAGCTAAACAGAACGTCAAAATCCTCGGAAACCCAAGCTAAACAGAACGTCAAAATCCTCGGAACCCAAGCTAAACAGAACGTCAAAATCCTCGGAACCAAAGCTAAACAGAGCGTCAAAATCCTCGGGAACCCAAGCTAAACAGAGCGTCAAAATCCTCGGAACCCAAGCTAAACAGAACGTCAAAATCCTCGGAAACCCAAGCTAAACAGAGCGTCAAAATCCTCGGAACCCAAGCTAAACAGAACGTCAAAATCCTCGGAACCCAAGCTAAACAGAGCGCCAAAATCCTCGGGAACCCAAGCTAAACAGAACGTCAAAATCCTCGGAACCCAAGCTAAACAGAGCGTCAAAATCCTCGGGAACCCAAGCTAAACAGAACGTCAAAATCCTCGGGAACCCAAGCTAAACAGAGCGTCAAAATCCTTGGGAACCCAAGCTAAACAGAACGTAAAAATCCTCGGGAACCCAAGCTCAACAGAACGTCAAAATCCTCGGGAACCCAAGCTAAACAGAACGTCAAAATCCTCGGGAACCCAAGCTCAACAGAACGTCAAAATCCTCGGGAACCCAAGCTAAACAGAGCGTCAAAATCCTCGGGAACCCAAGCTAAACAGAGCGTCAAAATCCTCCGGAACCCAAGCTAAACAGAACGTCAAAATCCTCGGGAACCCAAGCTAAACAGAGCGTCAAAATCCTCGGGAACCCAAGCTAAACAGAGCGTCAAAATGCTCGGGAACCCAAGCTAAACAGAACGTCAAAATCCTCGAGAACCCAAGCTAAACAGAGCGTCAAAATCCTCGGGAACCCAAGCTAAACAGAACGTCAAAATCCTCGGGAACCCAAGATAAACAGAACGTCAAAATCCTCGGGAACCCAAGATAAACAGAGCGTCAAAATCCTCGGGAACCCAAGCTACACAGAGCATCAAAATCCTCGGGAACCCAAGCTAAACAGAACGTCAAAATCCTCGGGAACCCAAGCTAAACAGAGCGTCAAAATCCTCGGGAACCCAAGCTAAACAGAACGTAAAAATCCTCGGGAACCCAAGCTAAACAGAGCGTAAAAATCCTCGGGAACCCAAGCTAAACAGAACGTCAAAATCCTCGGGAACCCAAGATAAACAGAACGTCAAAATCCTCGGGAACCCAAGATAAACAGAGCGTCAAAATCCTCGGGAACCCAAGCTAAACAGAGCGTCAAAATCCTCGGGAACCCAAGCTAAACAGAGCGACAAAATCCTCGGGAACCCAAGCTAAACAGAGCGTCAAAATCCTCGGGAACCCAAGCTAAACAGAACGTCAAAATCCTCGGGAACCCAAGCTAAACAGAGCGTCAAAATCCTCGGGAACCCAAGCTAAACAGAACGTCAAAATCCTCGGGAACCCAAGCTAAACAGAACGTCAAAATCCTCGGGAACCCAAGATAAACAGAGCGTCAAAATCCTCGGAACCCAAGCTAAACAGAGCGTCAAAATCCTCGGGAACCCAAGCTAAACAGAACGTCAAAATCCTCGGGAACCCAAGCTAAACAGAGCGTCAAAATCCTCGGGAACCCAAGCTAAACAGAACGTCAAAATCCTCGGGAACCCAAGATAAACAGAGCGTCAAAATCCTCGGGAACCCAAGCTAAACAGAATGTCAAAATCCTCGGGAACCCAAGCTAAACAGAGCGTCAAAATCCTCGGGAACCCAAGCTAAACAGAACGTCAAAATCCTCGGGAACCCAAGCTAAACAGAGCGTCAAAATCCTCGGGAACCCAAGCTAAACAGAACGTCAAAATCCTCGGGAACCCAAGCTAAACAGAGCGTCAAAATCCTCGGAACCCAAGCTAAACAGAACGTCAAAATCCTCGGAACCCAAGCTAAACAGAGCGCCAAAATCCTTGGGAACCCAAGCTAAACAGAACGTCAAAATCCTCGGAACCCAAGCTAAACAGAGCGTCAAAATCCTCGGGAACCCAAGCTAAACAGAACGTCAAAATCCTCGGGAACCCAAGCTAAACAGAGCGTCAAAATCCTCGGGAACCCAAGCTAAACAGAACGTCAAAATCCTCGGGAACCCAAGCTCAACAGAACGTCAAAATCCTCGGGAACCCAAGCTAAACAGAACGTCAAAATCCTCGGGAACCCAAGCTCAACAGAACGTCAAAATCCTCGGGAACCCAAGCTAAACAGAGCGTCAAAATCCTCGGGAACCCAAGCTAAACAGAGCGTCAAAATGCTCGGGAACCCAAGCTAAACAGAGCGTCAAAATCCTCGGGAACCCAAGCTAAACAGAGCGTCAAAATCCTCGGGAACCCAAGCTAAACAGAGCGTCAAAATCCTCGGGAACCCAAGCTAAACAGAGCGTCAAAATCCTCGGGAACCCAAGCTAAACAGAGCGTCAAAATGCTCGGGAACCCAAGCTAAACAGAACGTCAAAATCCTCGGGAACCCAAGCTAAACAGAGCGTCAAAATCCTCGGGAACCCAAGCTAAACAGAACGTCAAAATCCTCGGGAACCCAAGATAAACAGAACGTCAAAATCCTCGGGAACCCAAGATAAACAGAGCGTCAAAATCCTCGGGAACCCAAGCTACACAGAGCATCAAAATCCTCGGGAACCCAAGCTAAACAGAACGTCAAAATCCTCGGGAACCCAAGCTAAACAGAGCGTCAAAATCCTCGGGAACCCAAGCTAAACAGAACGTAAAAATCCTCGGGAACCCAAGCTAAACAGAGCGTAAAAATCCTCGGGAACCCAAGCTAAACAGAACGTCAAAATCCTCGGGAACCCAAGATAAACAGAACGTCAAAATCCTCGGGAACCCAAGATAAACAGAGCGTCAAAATCCTCGGGAACCCAAGCTAAACAGAGCGTCAAAATCCTCGGGAACCCAAGCTAAACAGAGCGTCAAAATCCTCGGGAACCCAAGCTAAACAGAGCGTCAAAATCCTCGGGAACCCAAGCTAAACAGAACGTCAAAATCCTCGGGAACCCAAGCTAAACAGAGCGTCAAAATCCTCGGGAACCCAAGCTAAACAGAACGTCAAAATCCTCGGGAACCCAAGCTAAACAGAACGTCAAAATCCTCGGGAACCCAAGATAAACAGAGCGTCAAAATCCTCGGAACCCAAGCTAAACAGAGCGTCAAAATCCTCGGGAACCCAAGCTAAACAGAACGTCAAAATCCTCGGGAACCCAAGCTAAACAGAGCGTCAAAATCCTCGGGAACCCAAGCTAAACAGAACGTCAAAATCCTCGGGAACCCAAGATAAACAGAGCGTCAAAATCCTCGGGAACCCAAGCTAAACAGAATGTCAAAATCCTCGGGAACCCAAGCTAAACAGAGCGTCAAAATCCTCGGGAACCCAAGCTAAACAGAACGTCAAAATCCTCGGGAACCCAAGCTAAACAGAGCGTCAAAATCCTCGGGAACCCAAGCTAAACAGAACGTCAAAATCCTCGGGAACCCAAGATAAACAGAGCGTCAAAATCCTCGGGAACCCAAGCTAAACAGAACGTCAAAATCCTCGGGAACCCAAGCTAAACAGAGCGTCAAAATCCTCGGGAACCCAAGCTAAACAGAACGTCAAAATCCTCGGGAACCCAAGATAAACAGAACGTCAAAATCCTCGAGAACCCAAGATAAACAGAGCGTCAAAATCCTCGGGAACCCAAGCTAAACAGAGCGTCAAAATCCTCGGGAACCCAAGCTCAACAGAACGTCAAAATCCTCGGGAACCCAAGCTAAACAGAACGTCAAAATCCTCGGGAACCCAAGCTCAACAGAACGTCAAAATCCTCGGGAACCCAAGCTAAACAGAGCGTCAAAATCCTCGGGAACCCAAGCTAAACAGAGCGTCAAAATGCTCGGGAACCCAAGCTAAACAGAGCGTCAAAATCCTCGGGAACCCAAGCTAAACAGAGCGTCAAAATCCTCGGGAACCCAAGCTAAACAGAACGTCAAAATCCTCGGGAACCCAAGCTAAACAGAGCGTTAAAATCCTCGGGAACCTAAGCTAAACAGAACGTCAAAATCCTCGGGAACCCAAGCTAAACAGAGCGTCAAAATCCTCGGGAACCCAAGCTAAACAGAACGTCAAAATCCTCGGGAACCCAAGATAAACAGAGCGTCAAAATCCTCGGGAACCCAAGATAAACAGAACGTCAAAATCCTCGGGAACCCAAGATAAACAGAGCGTCAAAATCCTCGGGAACCCAAGCTAAACAGAGCGTCAAAATCCTCGGGAACCCAAGCTAAACAGAACGTCAAAATCCTCGGGAACCCAAGCTAAACAGAGCGTCAAAATCCTCGGGAACCCAAGCTAAACAGAGCGTCAAAATGCTCGGGAACCCAAGCTAAACAGAACGTCAAAATCCTCGGGAACCCAAGCTAAACAGAGCGTCAAAATCCTCGGGAACCCAAGCTAAACAGAACGTCAAAATCCTCGGGAACCCAAGATAAACAGAACGTCAAAATCCTCGGGAACCCAAGATAAACAGAGCGTCAAAATCCTCGGGAACCCAAGCTACACAGAGCATCAAAATCCTCGGGAACCCAAGCTAAACAGAACGTCAAAATCCTCGGGAACCCAAGCTAAACAGAGCGTCAAAATCCTCGGGAACCCAAGCTAAACAGAACGTCAAAATCCTCGGGAACCCAAGCTAAACAGAGCGTCAAAATCCTCGGGAACCCAAGCTAAACAGAACGTCAAAATCCTCGGGAACCCAAGATAAACAGAACGTCAAAATCCTCGGGAACCCAAGATAAACAGAGCGTCAAAATCCTCGGGAACCCAAGCTAAACAGAGCGTCAAAATCCTCGGGAACCCAAGCTAAACAGAGCGTCAAAATCCTCGGGAACCCAAGCTAAACAGAGCGTCAAAATCCTCGGGAACCCAAGCTAAACAGAACGTCAAAATCCTCGGGAACCCAAGCTAAACAGAGCGTCAAAATCCTCGGGAACCCAAGCTAAACAGAACGTCAAAATCCTCGGGAACCCAAGCTAAACAGAACGTCAAAATCCTCGGGAACCCAAGATAAACAGAGCGTCAAAATCCTCGGAACCCAAGCTAAACAGAGCGTCAAAATCCTCGGGAACCCAAGCTAAACAGAACGTCAAAATCCTCGGGAACCCAAGCTAAACAGAGCGTCAAAATCCTCGGGAACCCAAGCTAAACAGAACGTCAAAATCCTCGGGAACCCAAGCTAAACAGAACGTCAAAATAAAAAAATGGTCAGGCAGTATCAAATCGGTGTATACTATCACGTGAATAGTTGAATGAGTATTCCAAGGGACTGCGGAGGACAACGGTACACAAAGGTCGTTTGGTGACGGTCCGTTTTCTTGGACATGTCTTGTAAAATGAATAGTTAGGGGACATTATGATACGTAACCTTGGTCTGTGATGAAAATAGCGCTGCCTATTACATTGTATATTCGTTGCTTAGACTTCAACATTAAAAATATATATGGATACTTTGCCATCGGAAGTGTTAACATGATTTCATATTAATCAATGCAGCTAGTTATTGAGTGTACGGACAGTAATGTTCAGGGCATCTTCCTGATTTCAGACATCAACGAGTGCGACAGTAACCCGTGTTTGAACGGGGCTACTTGTGTCAACAACGTCAACTCGTACAGCTGCACGTGTGTACCAGGTTACGAGGGTGACCAGTGCGAGACAGGTGTGTTCACTGTTTCCGTGTCGTTACTCACTGATGATCAGCATTGCATTATTACTGACATATCTACACAATAAAGTAGTTTGTGGCTCTGTCTGTCTGTTCCCTTATATTATCTTCGTCAGTTTCCCATATGTGGGGCTGACATTTTGCAAGCGTGCCCGGGGCCCGTGGGGATGGTTCGTTCATTAAACGCATTTCAAAATTCCACCCCACCCCCGCGGGTTGATAAAAACGTTATGCATGTTTTCTACGATGTAGAATGACCCACATTTTGTATTCGGTGTCAATCATATTCCATGTCATCGAAATAGTTACCATGTGTTTAAGTAACATGATCATGTGTGATCACAACTTTGTCCAGCACTATGCCAACCGTCAAAGGCGTATTTTTTTGTGGGGGGGCATTGGCTAATGGCCACCCATTGTTTATTATTGTTTCCATATATAACCCATTGCGCCATTACATGGAAGCCTGGTAAACTAATGGCTGACTAAGTTTGGCCACACCCCTTTGCAAGATAGTAAATACGTCACTGCAAAACGTCAATGTGAACGCAGTTCTGGTGACGTTGCCTTTCTTGCCAAAATAACTATTTCAACATTACCACGCCATATTGTAAAATAACTTGACAGCATCATCGATACGGACTACTTTACTTAATATATGTGGCATATATGTTTAATCCTTTCTTGATTTCAGACATCGACGAGTGTGCCAGTAATCCGTGTTCGAATGGAGCGACATGCGTCGATGAAATAAACATGTACAAATGCACAGGTGAGGCCCGGTAGTGGCAACAACGCAGGTGAGGCCCGGTAGTGGAAACAACGCAGGTGAGGCCCGGTAGTGGAAACAACGCAGGTGAGGGCCGGTAGTGACAATAACGCAGGTGAGACCAGGTAGTGGCAACAACGCAGGTGAGGCCCGGTAGTGGAAACAACGCAGGTGAGGGCCGGTAGTGACAATCACGCAGGTGAGGCCCGGTAGTGGCAACAACGCAGGTGAGGCCCGGTAGTGGCAACAACGCAGGTGAGGCCCGGTAGTGGAAACAACGCAGGTGAGGGCCGGTAGTGACAATAACGCAGGTAAGGCCTGGTAGTGGCAACAACGCAGGTGAGGCCCGGTAGTGGCAACAACGCAGGTGAGGCCCGGTAGTGGCAACAACGCAGGTGAGGCCCGGTAGTGGAAACAACGCAGGTGAGTCCCGGCAGTGGCAACAACGCAGGTGAGACCCGGTAGTGGCAACAACGCAGGTGAGGCCCGGTAGTGGAAACAACGCAGGTGAGGCCCGGTAGTGGCAACAACGCAGGTAAGGCCCGGTAGTGGAAACAACGCAGGTGAGGCCCGGTAGTGGCAACAACGCAGGTGAGACCCGGTAGTGGCAACAACGCAGGTGAGGCCCGGTAGTGGCAACAACGCAGGTGAGGCCCGGTAGTGGAAACAACGCAGGTGAGGTCCGGTAGTGACAATAACGCAGGTGAGACCCGGTAGTGGCAACAACGCAGGTGAGGCCCGGTAGTGGCAACAACGCAGGTGAGGCCCGGTAGTGGAAACAACGCAGGTGAGGCCCGGTAGTGGCAACAACGCAGGTAAGGCCCGGTAGTGGAAACAACGCAGGTGAGGCCCGGTAGTGGCAACAACGCAGGTGAGACCCGGTAGTGGCAACAACGCAGGTGAGGCCCGGTAGTGGCAACAACGCAGGTGAGGCCCGGTAGTGGAAACAACGCAGGTGAGGTCCGGTAGTGACAATAACGCAGGTGAGACCCGGTAGTGGCAACAACGCAGGTGAGGCCCGGTAGTGGAAACAACGCAGGTGAGGCCCGGTAGTGACAATAACGCAGGTGAGACCCGGTAGTGGCAACAACGCAGGTGAGGCTCGGTAGCGCCAACAACACAGGTGAGACCCGGTAGCGACAAGAACACAGGTGAGACCCGGTAGCGACAAGAACACAGGTGAGACCCGGTAGCAACAAGAACACAGGTGAAACCCGGTAGCGGCAAGAACACAGGTGAGACCCGGTAGCGCCAACAACACATGTGAGACCCGGTAGCGACAAGAACACAGGTGAGACCCGGTAGCGCCAACAACACATGTGAGACCCGGTAGCGCCAACAACACAGGTGAGACCCGGTAGCGACAAGAACACAGGTGAGACCCGGTGGCGCCAACAACACATGTGAGACCCGGTAGCGGTAAGAACACAGGTGAGACCCGGTAGCGCCAACAACACATGTGAGACCCGGTAGCAACAAGAACACAGGTGAGACCCGGTGGCGCCAACAACACAGGTGAGACCCGGTAGCGGCAAGAACACAGGTGAGACCCGGTAGCGCCAACAACACATGTGAGACCCGGTAGCGACAAGAACACAGGTGAGACCCGGTGGCGCCAACAACACAGGTGAGACCCGGTAGCGACAAGAACACAGGTGAGACCCGGTAGCGCCAACAACACATGTGAGAACCGGTAGCGACAAGAACACAGGTGAGACCCGGTGGCGCCAACAACACAGGTGAGACCCGGTAGCGACAAGAACACATGTGAGACCCGGTAGCGACAAGAACACAGGTGAGACCCGGTAGCGACAAGAACACAGGTGAGACCCGGTAGCGCCAACAACACAGGTGAGACCCTGTAGCGACAAGAACACAGGTGAGACCCGGTAGCGACAAGAACACAGGTGAGACCCGGTAGCGACAAGAACACAGGTGAGACCCGGTAGCAACAAGAACACAGGTGAGACCCGGTAGCGGCAAGAACACAGGTGAGACCCGGTAGCGGTAAGAACACAGGTGAGACCCGGTAGGAAAGAATATATGAAATAACAAACGCTGGCAGCTGTTTAACGATGAGGCGAGCAAGCAGTCAGTGACACATACATATACGAAAGTACATATATTGGTACGGAAGTAGGCGCTTACTTGTGGTGCATGCGTTGATGGTGTTCGTGTAGCAGCCTCTGAATTTTTAATCCGTCAGTGTTGTCATGGCCAGACTCGTTGCACGGTGTATGTATAACCACCGTACATATAGACGCCTCTGAATCCGTCAGTGTTGTCATGGCCAGACTCGTTGCACGGTGTATGTATAACCACCGTCGATATAGACGCCTCTGAATCCGTCAGTGTTGTCATGGCCAATCTCTTTGCACGGTGTATGTACAACCACCGTCGATATAGACGCCTCTGAATCCGTCAGTGTTGTCATGGCCAGACTCTTTGCACGGTGTATGTATAACCACCGTCGATATAGACGCCTCTGAATCCGTCAGTGTTGTCATGGCCAGACTCGTTGCACGGTGTATGCATAACCACCATCGATATAGACGCCTCTGAATCCGTCAGTGTTGTCATGGCCAGACTCGTTGCACGGTGTATGCATAACCACCATCGATATAGACGCCTCTGAATCCGTCAGTGTGGTCATGGCCAGACTCGTTGCACGGTGTATGCATAACCACCGTCGATATAGACGCCTCTGAATCCGTCAGTGTTGTCATGGCCAGACTCGTTGCACGGTGTATGCATAACCACCGTCGATATAGACGCCTCTGAATCCGTCAGTGTTGTCATGGCCAGACTCGTTGCACGGTGTATGCATAACCACCGTCGATATAGACGCCTCTGAATCCGTCAGTGTTGTCATGGCCAGACTCGTTGCACGGTGTATACATAACCACCGTCGATATAGACGCCTCTGAATCCGTCAGTGTTGTCATGGCCAGACTCGTTGCACGGTGTATACATAACCACCGTCGATATAGACGCCTCTGAATCCGTCAGTGTTGTCATGGCCAGACTCGTTGCACGGTGTATGTATAACCACCATCGATATAGACGCCTCTGAATCCGTCAGTGTTGTCATGGCCAGACTCGTTGCACGGTGTATGTATAACCACCATCGATACAGACGTCTCTGAATCCGTCAGTGTTGTCATGGCCAGACTCGTTGCACGGTGTATACATAACCACCATCGATATAGACGCCTCTGAATCCGTCAGTGTTGTCATGGCCAGACTCGTTGCACGGTGTATGCATAACCACCATCGATATAGACGCCTCTGAATCCGTCAGTGTTGTCATGGCCAGACTCGTTGCACGGTGTATACATAACCACCGTCGATATAGACGCCTCTGAATCCGTCAGTGTTGTCATGGCCAGACTCGTTGCACGGTGTATGTATAACCACCGTCGATATAGACGCCTCTGAATCCGTCAGTGTTGTCATGGCCAGACTCGTTGCACGGTGTATGTATAACCACCGTCGATATAGACGCCTCTGAATCCGTCAGTGTTGTCATGGCCAGACTCGTTGCACGGTGTATGCATAACCACCGTCGATATAGACGCCTCTGAATCCGTCAGTGTTGTCATGGCCAGACTCGTTGCACGGTGTATGCATAACCACCGTCGATATAGACGCCTCTGAATCCGTCAGTGTTGTCATGGCCAGACTCGTTGCACGGTGTATGCATAACCACCGTCGATATAGACGCCTCTGAATCCGTCAGTGTTGTCATGGCCAGACTCGTTGCACGGTGTATACATAACCACCGTCGATATAGACGCCTCTGAATCCGTCAGTGTTGTCATGGCCAGACTAGTTTCACGGTGTATGTATAACCACCGTCGATATAGACGCCTCTGAATCCGTCAGTGTTGTCATGGCCAGACTCGTTGCACGGTGTATGTATAACTACCATCGATACAGACGTCGTTATATATGTCACGTTACACTTTTCCACCCGTCACAGATGTCGACCGCTGCAGTAGCGACCCGTGTCTCAACGGTGGCAGCTGTGTTACCGGCACGACAGACTACACTTGTGACTGTCTTGGTGGATACACAGGCGAACACTGTCAAACTGGTAAGGACAAAGATCTATAGTGTTTTTTCCTGGAGATTATATCATAAATCTATATTACAAGAATCTACATGGAAACTGTCCACTCGAAGAGATGTGTTAATTATCATGCTGCATGGGCATTCATATAATATATTTTGTCTACGCGACCTTTCGTTCTATTTGTCTACGCGACCTTTCGTTCTATTTGTCTACGCGACCGTTCGTTCTAGTGGTGTTGTTACAGTGAACTCCGCTTATAAAGTTAATAGAATAATTTCGGGCCAGAATAATTTCATTATATTGAGCAACCGGTTCACTTACTCGGCGCATTTTAATACAGCTTGGAAAGGGATTGTTTCCGTCCCAGCCAATATATTGGATTCTACTAAACGATTCTGTTATCCGCGGTTCTGTTAAGCGGAGTCCACTGTATGTGAGAAACAACATATTGGGGTTTGGCCTGTGCAACCTGCGCCCGCATAAAAAACATAATGAAACCTACGTCTGTGAGCACATGTTTAGGTAAACGTAAAAACGAAATTTGGTTAGTGGCTCACCTGTAGTGCAATTAACGAAATGTCGATTAGCAGGAATTAACCAACACTCAACATTTAAATAAATTACTTATTATATAAACTAAGGGTCCAGATCTAGCGCTGCCCAATTATTACTGATATAACAGTTTCACTACTACAACACGTTGCAGACATGGACGAGTGCGCCAGCAGCCCGTGCCTGAATGGGGGAACTTGCATCAACCAATTGAATATGTTCAAATGCAATTGTTTGGAGGACCTCTATACGGGAACAACGTGTGAAACAGGTATTTGACAAAAGTTGTTATACGATTATAAGACAGCTAATGTAAATTACCCAGAAGCCATATAGGGTCAAACTTGTGGAATGGCAAAGGAGCCGAACGGAACCAAACCAGCTCGTGGTTATTTTCCTGGTTATCATTAAGAACTAGACAAATGTGCATTTTTTTCTTACATGCATAATATAGTCATACATAATATAAACAACAAACAAAAGACAAGCACAACTAATGATACACACAGTTATCAATGCATTGTGTTGTGTAAAATAAAATTATAAGTTGTTGTATGGGACATAATATTCCTATGAAAACCACATTTAGCCGCTGTCATAGGAGCTTTCTGTGTTTCTTTTAAATCTTATTGCTTCAATTAATTTCACAAACTCTCTGATAATATGTTTATATCATTTTCGAGAATGTAAATTTTCATGTCCTCATCAAATATTAATTCATGTAGCTAAGCTTTATTTTTACAATATATTTCACTGGGTAAATCCAATGTGTGTCGTGTAGTAGAATTTGAGATTCATCGTGAAAACACATTATGTTTTCAGACGTCCGGTACAAATACTATGTCTACGGCCAGAAACAAGGCGACTCCCGTCTACAGAACAGCGTCAGTTCAAACTGTAAATCAGACGACACACGTTGCGCGACCGACTTCATAAAGGTTCCGCAGTTGCAGATCTTCAATGGCGCCTACAAACGTATGAAGGTAATTAGCGTGGCTCCTCTTTCACATGATTGTCACTGAAGTGGAACGACCGCGTGAGCGATAAACAAAACCTAGCGCTGCCGGGTAGTTAGCGGAAAGATAATGCTGTCCGGATATAATGTGTACTTGTGATGTGAAGATAGTTTTGTTACTGTGGTAGTTAGAAGGTGTGACATGTGTTGTGTTTAGATACATCGATAGTTCGGGTGGTGGTTGTCACGGTTACGGTGTCATTGAAACGACGCGGTTGTGATGGCTGTGGAGTTGTCGTTGAGGTGTGGTAGTTGTGCTGAAGTGTTGTTGTTGTTGTTGTTGTTGTGGTGGTGGTGGTGGTGGTGATGTTGGTTGTTGTTGTAGTGGTGGTAGTGGTGGTGGTGGTGGTGGTGGTGTTGGTGGTGTTGGTGGTGTTGATGGTGTTGGTGTTGTGTTGGTGGTGGTTGTGGTGTTGGTGGTTGTGGTTGTTGTTGTTGTTGTTGTTGTGGTGGTGGTGGTGGTGGTGGTGGTGTTGGTGTTGTTGTGGTGGTGGTGGTTGTGGTGGTGATGGTGGTGGTGTTGGTGGTGTTGATGGTGTTGGTGTTGTGTTGTTGTTGTTGTTGGTGGTGGTGGTGGTGTTATGGCGGTGGTTGTGGTAGTGGTGATGGTGATGGTGGTGTTGGTAGCGGTGGTTTTGGTGGCATTGGAGGTGGTGATTACGTGGGTGATAATGGGGGCAGCTACGATTATTAGTAGAGAAAGTCAAGCAATGGGTGGTGGTGACTTAACAATGACTGTTCGATGGAGATGTTACTGGACGTTGTGATTTGGTGGTGGTTGTGTTTGCCTGGTGAGTTAATGTGATGTAGTTTGGTGGACGTGTTAGTGCGTTGTGGTGGAAGTGTGTTTGGTTGGATGTTGTTATCTTTGAAGGTGCTGTGACATCAACAAGTACAGTTCTAATGTTGCTGTTGTTTTAATGACGGGTAATGCATGCGTTGGTACGATCAACTTAGTGAGGCGTGATTTGTTTTCTGTCGTCAGATCTACACGAATGGCTACGCCACGTTTGGCATGAAATTCGATAATCGGTACCCGGTCAAGCTCAGCAAAGATATAATAAAGATCGAGAAACTGAATAACGCTAACATTCAAGGCTTTGCCATGCTGTCGCCTTTGTGGACGGATAACGACGCCAACTATGGGGACGTGTACTATCACATCTACGACATGACAAATCCGGGGACGGACTCCGTCAATCAAGCTCGTGTTAAGGTATGTAAAACTATATATATATATATATATATATATATATATATATATATATATATATATATATATATATATATATATATATATATATATATATATATATATATATATATATACTCCCTCAATATATAAATATAAAC